>JACEFZ010012627.1:37500-70432 GCA_014155875.1 Cepaea nemoralis | reverse complement strand
CTAATTTTTGTCAGCCGAGACCGCTCCAGAGACAGCAACCATTCTCTTCTGATCCACCCGGTCTCTATCTTCTTGAGCATGCTCATTGAGTCGCTAAGGCAACATGCCCTATTGAATGTCTGTGTCTCGAGCCATGTTATTGCTTTACTTACTGCCATGACTTCCTTAGTGAGGCTACTTGCGGTCTCAACAAAAGCACCAGAGTCCCCCTTCACAATTCTCCCTTCGGCCCGCACCGTAAAGGCCCATGAGCTTCTCACATGATGGACAACCGACCCATCTGTGTAAATGACAGCATCACCGTCTAACGAATTCTCGAAAATCAACGCTTGTACTTCCGCCTGTTGTATCTTTATTTTGTTGCATCTCTATCTAGTATGTTTTACACGTAAATATCAGTTGGGTTGGTAATTATAGCTTTCCGTGTCTATGTTGTCTAGTGCGTTCTGTAGTGTCTAATTCTGTCCCATACTTCTATTAGCGCCAAACAATACGTGTGAATTTATCTAGCATGTCGCATCTCTATCTAGTTGTGTGTGCTCGTGTGAGGAAATATTAGAGAGGGAATCGAGAGTGGAATAGTTAAGGAAGGGACAATTAGGAATTAGGGAGTACATTTTAGAAGAGAAAGCGATAGGGATGGAAACCGATGGAGTAACGGCGAGACAGAGAGAGGGATATATATATATATATATATATATATATATATATATATATATATATATATATATATATATATATATATATATATATATATATATATATATGAAGAGAGAGAGAGAGAGAGAGAGAGAGAGAGAAGAGAAGAGAGAGAGAGAGAGAGAGAGAGAGAGAGAGAGAGAGAGAGAGAGAGAGGAAGAGGCAGCCAACTAGAGTCAGTGAGTGAGAGTCAGCAATCATGAGACAAAATACAAAGAGGTAACGTGATTTCACAGACACGTGGGTGTCTTTGGGTTATGCCCTCGGGAAAACCGTCTCACAAGACGGACATGCAGTTAAATAATGGAGAGAAGTAAATAAATAAGACCAAACAACTAGAATTGTATGATGTCAGACGAAGTAAAAGATGTTAAAAAAATAATGAAAGAAAGTAAGAAAAAAGGTTAGAAAACAAGAAACCCGGGAAGGTTATCCCGGTCAACAAATGTCTTCAGAAGTCGGATGTGTCGGCCTAACAGCGCAAGAACGCAGCTCTGCTGTAAACAAGCACAACGCAATCACGTCCGAAAAATCTCTCCAGGTGAACGCAGCAGCAGTAGCAGAAGAAGAAGAAGAAGAAGAAGAAGAAGAAGAAGAAGAAGAAGAAGAAGAAGAAGAAGAAGAAGAAGAAGAAGAAGAAGAAGAAGAAAAAGAAGAAGAAGAAGAGAAGGAAGAGGAAGGAGAGGGGAAGAAGAAGAAGAAGAAGAGAAGAAGGAAGAAGAAGAAGAAGAAGAAGAAGAAGAAGAAGAAGAAGAAGAAGAAGAAGAAGAAGAAGAAGAAGAAG
This sequence comes from Cepaea nemoralis, assembly GCA_014155875.1. NCBI lineage: Eukaryota > Metazoa > Mollusca > Gastropoda > Stylommatophora > Helicidae > Cepaea > Cepaea nemoralis. Next base: position 68,949 of record JACEFZ010012627.1, on the reverse strand, counting down.
AAGAAGAAGAAGAAGAAGAAGAAGAAGGAAAGAAAGACATTCACACAGCATAAAATAATGATGACCCTGCTGTAACCAAACTATTGCAATAATTTCTCCAGTCAGAGAACAACAACAGCACCAGCACCGGCACCAGCAACAACATCAACATCGACAACAACAACCCAAACATCATCAACAACAACAACAATAACAACGGTCATGCCGGTGTGGTTATCTCACGTGTTGCAGAAGGCGGGGTCGGGGATATCAACGGCATTCGGGTCCGTGACCGCATCCTTAAGGTAAGTTTCCTGTTGTTTTGTGGTTGTCCTTGTTGTTGTTATTGTTGTTGTTGTTATTGTTGCAGTGGCTGTAGTTGTCGTATTTGTTTGCGAATACCTGGACACACGTCACTGACATTGATAATTACACACCTGTTTGTGCGCTTGTTACTGACGCAATCACTGACACAATGATTGATTGTTTGGTTGATTCATTTATTAGACTCGTAACTTTTGCTCTCGCGCTGTACACATGTCACTGACGCTTTATTAAAACACCCGTATGTACAACTGTCGCTTTATTAAAACACCCGTATGTACAACTGTCGCTTTATTAAAACACCTGTATGTACAACTGTCGCTTTATTAAAACACCCGTATGTACAACTGTCGCTTTATTAAAACACCTGTATGTACAACTGTCGCTTTATTAAAACACCTGTATGTACAACTGTCGCTTTATTAAAACACCTGTATGTACAACTGTCGCTTTATTAAAACACCCGTATGTACAACTGTCGCTTTATTAAAACACCCGTATGTACAACTGTCGCTTTATTAAAACACCCGTATGTACATCTATTATTGTTATTAACACACCCGTATGTACATCTATTATTGTTATTAACACACCCGTATGTACATCTATTATTGTTATTAACACACCCGTATGTACATCTATTATTGTTATTAACACACCCGTATGTACATCTATTATTGTTATTAACACACCCGTATGTACATCTATTATTGTTATTAACACACCCGTATGTACATCTATTATTGTTATTAACACACCCGTATGTACATCTATTATTGTTATTAACACACCCGTATGTACATCTATTATTGTTATTAACACACCCGTATGTACATCTATTATTGTTATTAACACACCCGTATGTACATCTATTATTGTTATTAACACACCCGTATGTACATCTATTATTGTTATTAACACACCCGTATGTACATCTATTATTGTTATTAACACACCCGTATGTACATCTATTATTGTTATTAACACACCCGTATGTACATCTATTATTGTTATTAATACACCCGTGTCACCGACCGTTAGGGTATTTCTATTGAAATAGACAGAAATCCCTATCCAAGAGTTTGCCGACAGTCTCTAGAAAGTATGGCTCGTTATCAGAATGTCTAAAGGGATGGTCCCGATAGGAGAGACTGGGATTCACTTGGTAGACAAAGGCAGAAGGTGAAGAACACTCGTGTATGTAGGAAGACCTAACACGAATGTCTAGTTTATCTGTCGGTGATCCTTCGTCATTTGATGAAGCCCCCTGTTTTAAATACTTTCACGCACTCACGCGCACGCCTTGCGTTCAAATGATCACGAGGGAGTACGTTGGGTACAAGTATAAAACAATAATACTCTTTAATAGTAAAAGAGATAATGAAAATTGTCGTTCAAGTGGTGAACTATGACAGTTACAATTATGTTACAGGTACAAAAATAAAACAGTTTTCTGATGCTTAGCTAGATCGCATATCATCATTCACACCATCCAGACAGTGACACACTCAGAACACATGTAGACACAGAGTCACCTGAGACAATCTGATCTCTGTTAGGAATCGTGCTGGCTTTCGGTTGTATTATGTCTTGGAGTCGACCCTGGCATTCGACAGGTGTACGATGCTCCTCCGGATTCCAGGTTCCTGTCTCCACTAGTTGGTGGCTCAAAGTTTCGGTAACCGGACCGGTTAGGTGTCAGCAGTATCAGCAGCGAGGCTCCCCCAGTCTTATTGCAGCGATTAAGAACTGTTTTGGTATAATCTACCAAGGATGCAATTGGATATGGCAGCTCACTTCATATAAGGTCTGCTTAGCACAGCAGCTATGGTCGTTGTGAACCGGACGGAAGTTGTTAGTCACAATTTCCGGTGCAGCCGTACTAATAGCATATCGCTGTTTTCCCGTTGCTAGGGAGTGACGGACCTATATCCCCAGTCATTAGACTTGATATTAATAAGAGTTGAAGACAGGGGATTTCCCTTGTGACATCATTTGATGATGACGTGGAAATGTGCTGTCCCCAATAGTACAGTGTGTAGTTTTAGTGCAGCAAATGTCTGCGTCGCCAATATGACGTCATTATTAGTAATTTAGCTGCCTACTGAATCCAGAATGTAAATAGTAATTCAGCTAACGTAATATTGGGGGTATTCGCATAGTGATCTAGACTCATCCCGTCACATATGCCCCTCCTAGAGAAAAGTACGAGTTAGCGAACTTTTAGGGGGGATGAGCCTAGATCGACTATGCATTCTCACCATAGTTTATATCTGAACCAATTGTTCCCCTCTAGAGAAGGATCTATTAGACTTCTTTCGACTCCGGGGCTGGCTTGGTACTTTGGTATGACCTGGCGTTTCTCCAGATAAGTTTAGTGAGGATCCCGTCAGAGGTGGGTATGGAAAGCTAAGAGGTTCTTCCCTCCTCCCTACTTTCTGAACAACATTTAGAGCTACCAGATGTACTGGTCGTTCTTTTGCTCTGTCATAATATTTGCGGAGCAATTTAATGTGGTAGATTTTCATCTTACCTTTCATGAAGATTTTATATTTGGTGTTGGACACTTTCTCCATTATGGGGAATGGTCCTTGCCACTCAGTCTCCTTATTAGTCCCACTAGATCTTAAGAGTAACACTTTGTCCCCTACCGCTAGCGAACGTTGTGAGGAAAAAAATTTCCCTCTCTGGAGAGTCTTCCTAGCACTAGGAAGTTGGGTACAGCCAGGTGTTAGAGTTGGGACATGGGTCAGTGCACTCCCTACTATCAGTGGGAGTGGATGGTTCCCCTAAATAGACATATTTACTTCCCAGTATCATGTCATAGATAGGATCAGTCATCACTGCTGCCGATATAGTTCCCTTTACAAATCTAGAGTTAACTAACACTTGGGCTATTGGTAAAGTTAGGGTAGGCGAACTTCTTGTCGCACCCCTAACTTCAACCATGTTTTGCGTCAACTGACCAGGTTTTACTAAGTGCGATGCTATTATGGCATCATACGTTAAACCCGTATCATGCAGACACTCGACCAACTGTCCATTGACATTGATCTTCTCTACCACTCGATGTCCTCTCATTTCGGGAGGCGGTGGTAGTGTAGTGGTTTTCTTCCCTATCGAGAAGCAAGCCGCAATCTGGGGTTTTGTTCTGCGCTTGCAGTCTGCCGTACTGTGGGAATTATTATGACAATTCGTGCAGTATGGTTTTCTAGCCCCAGATGTGGTTTGTTTATTGTTATGCTGCTGCTGAGGTTGCCTCTGGTCTGCTTCTATATTGCTAAGGGGTTGTCCCTGATTGTTTGGAGGTGGGTTCTGTTGAGGTTGGGGAGGTTGTGTTGGGACCGAGTCCCCATGCGCAGTCAGATATCTTTCAGCCAAGACTATCATTTCCCCCAGTGTTTGTGCCCCTTGCTCAACGATGAAAGTTTCCATCGGCTTCGACATACAGTTCCTCAGCTGCTCACACAAAACCATCTCCCGCAAGCCCGCATAGGAGTGTTCATACTCTCCCAATGTCTCCCATTTACAGAGATAACTCTGCAGACGAGCGGACAATTGTGAGAATGACTCACCCCTCAGACGTCTTGCGGTTCGGAATTTCCGCTGATAAGCAGCTGAGGTTAACTCATATCTCTTCAATAAAGCCGATTTCAAACTTTCATAAGAATGTTCATGGCCTGGAGGTAGTCCCTGAAAGACTACATACGCTTGTCCCCTCAGTGCCTGAGAAAGCTTCAAGTTCCAGTGTTCCCTAGCCAACCCAAATGACTCAGCTAATTTCTCGAATTTCTGAAGGTAACTATCCAATTGTTCCTGATTTTCCTCGAACGGCATCAAAGGAAAACTCATAGGACCCACATGAGAAGTCGAATGTAGCTGGGTTTCAATGCTGGGTGCCGGAGAGCTGGCGTTAGAACAGGTTGCTGATAGAGCTTGGTTTTCTAGCTCTTTCATCCTAAACTCATGCTGTCGGATTTTTTCATTTTCCTGTAACTGCCTAAGTTCTTTCTCAGCCTCGATTTTCTTAAGTTCTGTCGCTGCTTCCAGTTTCTTAAGCTCGAGTTCATGCCTACGTATTTTATCTTCCCTGTCTTCTTTCCTTAACTCCCTCTCCATATCATGGACATATTTGGCTGCTTCGGGCTCCGATAACCCCATAGCTACCGCTGCTGCGTGCAAATCTGCTGATGAACTCATGACTGAGTTTTGACTGAGAGGGTGAGTGATCAGTGGACTACAATTTCTATATCAATATTATACTACTTCCCAATTCAAGTTATACTAATACAATTGCAATAATTTACAAATCTTATTAGTACATACACAAAAATGGTTAGTACAAACAATGATACAAAACACACTTTCACTCTCTCAATCGAATGGAAACAACTAATTACAGAGTTTCCTAAACTACTCTACCCTTTACTGAGATGAGAAAAAAAAATTTTTTGTACCAAGTAACACAATTTATTAGAAATATTTCTAATTAGCTGGGTAGATCCCGGACCGAGACCACAGTTGTCACCGACCGTTAGGGTATTTCTATTGAAATAGACAGAAATCCCTATCCAAGAGTTTGCCGACAGTCTCTAGAAAGTATGGCTCGTTATCAGAATGTCTAAAGGGATGGTCCCGATAGGAGAGACTGGGATTCACTTGGTAGACAAAGGCAGAAGGTGAAGAACACTCGTGTATGTAGGAAGACCTAACACGAATGTCTAGTTTATCTGTCGGTGATCCTTCGTCATTTGATGAAGCCCCCTGTTTTAAATACTTTCACGCACTCACGCGCACGCCTTGCGTTCAAATGATCACGAAGGGAGTACGTGGGTACAAGTATAAAACAATAATACTCTTTAATAGTAAAAGAGATAATGAAAATTGTCGTTCAAGTGGTGAACTATGACAGTTACAATTATGTTACAGGTACAAAAATAAAACAGTTTTCTGATGCTTAGCTAGATCGCATATCATCATTCACACCATCCAGACAGTGACACACTCAGAACACATGTAGACACAGAGTCACCTGAGACAATCTGATCTCTGTTAGGAATAGTGCTGGCTTTCGGTTGTATTATGTCTTGGAGTCGACCCTGGCATTCGACAGGTGTACGATGCTCCTCCGGATTCCAGGTTCCGTCTCCACTAGTTGGTGGCTCAAAGTTTCGGTAACCGGACCGGTTAGGTGTCAGCAGTATCAGCAGCGAGGCTCCCCCAGTCTTATTGCAGCACTTAAGATAGGTTTTGGTATAATCTACCAAGGATGCAATTGGATATGGCAGCTCACTTCATGTAAGGTCTGCTTAGCACAGCAGCTATGGTCGTTGTGAACCGGACGGAAGTTGTTAGTCACAATTTCCGGTGCAGCCGTACTAATAGCATATCGCTGTTTTCCCGTTGCTAGGGAGTGACGGACCTATATCCCCAGTCATTAGACTTGATATTAATAAGGGTTGAAGACAGGGGATTTCCCTTGTGACATCATTTGATGATGACGTGGAAATGTGCTGTCCCCAATAGTACAGTGTGTAGTTTTAGTGCAGCAAATGTCTGCGTCGCCAATATGACGTCATTATTAGTAATTTAGCTGCCTACTGAATCCAGAATGTAAATAGTAATCCAGCTAACGTAATATTGGGGGTATTCGCATAGTGATCTAGACTCATCCCGTCACAACCCGTATGTACATCTATTATTGTTATTAACACACCCGTATGTACATCTATTATTGTTATTAACACACCCGTATGTACAGCTGTCGCTTTATTAACAAACCCACATGTACACCTGTCGCTTTATTAATACACCGGTATGTACACCTGTTGCTTTATTAACGCACCCGCATGTACACTTGTCGCTGACGTAGACATAACGAACACGTTCTGTTTTGATTGATAAGGAGTTGTGTATCTATATGTCTGTCTGTCAGTCCGTCCGTCCGTTCGGCTGGGCTGGTCTGTCTGTCTGTCTGTCTGTCTGTCTGTCTCTCTGTCTGTAATATACAATCGAACCAGTCCAAACAACCTTCCCCTATCTATGCCATGACTCATATTTCTTCTCCCTAACAGCCATACATTTCCTCATTCTGTCTATCCCACGTTGTTCACACAACAATGTGTCACCGATTCAATCTGGATTTCTCAGCACTCGAGAGCACCCAACCACTCGCCTCACCCTCGTCTCTATGAATCGCGAGCAATCTATAATCTCAAGACTGTTGACTCATTTTCTACAAGCTATTCCACCCTCATTGACGATCAAAGGACTCCGAACTTCAAGCAATTCCCGCAAATAACAATACATCCTCCTCGTCTTATATCTTTCCTCTTCCACACCCCTCCACAACAGCTCTCACGCCGTCTTCGTCACATCCTGAATAACTTCCTACATTGTAGCAAGACCACCCTCGCCTCTTTTCTTTTCCTTCCTGGTTCCAGATAATCAACAGGCAGTGCCTCGTGTGCTCTCTTGAGCCCAATCTTTCATCATAGAGAATTTTATATGATGCCCTAACCAGGTTTGATCTCCGCTGAATTGAGTCATTTTCAAGCATTTCCGGGGCGATTATCCGAAAGATTCACATAGTTTTGCCTGCAAGAGTTGCGCCCCTGTATATGGATTGAAGAAAGTTAGTAACAGCGTTGAATGAGCACGTGTTCAGAAGCCATTTTTAGAGCCGACATATTCTTTCACAATATGGCAATTCTTTGGGAACGTATTTCCTGTTTGCTCATTCAGGCATGCGCTAGTTCGGTCAGCCTGTATCATTCGTCGATTTGCTGCAGTCTCATTATTTGATCTGTGTTCTTCACACGTAAATAACTGGCATCACAAAACATTGATGAATACCCCGCACTTGGATGCACTGCCGTCGCATGCATGTACACACCTCACATAAATACACACATGTCACACGAATACACACGTCACACGAATACACACGTCACTTGAATACACACATGTCACTTGAATACACACGTCACTTGAATACACACACGTAACTTGAATACAAGTACATAATCATTATAAATACACACACGTCTTATGCATACACACACGTCATATGCATAAACACACGTCACATGAACATACATACACACGCCACATGAATACACACATACATAACAAACAGCTTGAACATTAGACAATTCTATACTTGATTTTTTTTTTGGGGGGGGGGGGGGGGGGGGGGGGGGGGTTGTTTAGGGTTTTGAGGTTTAATGATTGAGCGCATCCCACTATTGGCGAGGCTGATCAAACCCCGGCACGAACCTTAAGCCTTGTCCACATCAGATTGGAATTGTGGACGAGGCTTAAGGTTCATGCCGGAATACGATCAGCGTTGCCAGTAGGGGTTGTGTTCAATCTTTACAAACAGTTTGGACATAATATTGGATAAGAGCATTCGCGCTTAAACTTCCGGTGAACTGATGTCGAGATAGCGCAATCACCCCTACACCGCTCAAACGGACTAAAATGTTGACCTCTCCCCCTTGTCGTGTGGACGTAAATTACAAGTAACTCAGAAGTCGGAGTGGGTTCACCTGATGGCGAGGGACACTGGTAATAGGGAAAGTTAATCCACACGCAAAAATTAGCCTCGTATACTTGGGGTAGCAGCACGTGTATGAACTACGTTTGAGCCCAACGATAACGAATGCCACGACAAAAAAATATTCTGTCTTTGCAAACAAATTAGACACGAGCTAATTCTATGTTTATAGACAGTTTAACACAATATAATTCTATCCGTACAAACAGTTTGACCGCTAGATAATTTTATCTTTACAAACAGCTTTGGCATAAGATAATTCCATCCTTGCAAACACCCTTTGACATAGGATAGCTCTATTTTCACAAACACCCAGGACATCAGATAACTCTATCTTTACAAACAGTATGGACACAAGATAGAAGTGGCCTGTCCGATGGGTTGTAGTAGCCAGAGGTCCAGGGTGGACACTAAATCTCACTTAATCACATCTTTTCTAAAAACATTGCTGAAAGTCCACCGTCAAAAGATAGACCGTTTCTCATTAGTGAGCAGTCTCTCAAGGGCCGGACAAGGCCCATTATCGAGGCATCCATCATTTGAGCCAGTCCAGTGGCGTTGATCTGGCTGCCGATTGGATGAAGTGGGGTCGTGGAATGGAAGGAGGGGGGAGGGGGGGGGGTGACGGTGTCTGAGATTCTAGCAGGCACATGATCAGGTTGGCAATTTTAGATACAGTTAGAAAAGTGGTGATGTTGCTACAGGATTCAGCAAGTTGTCTTGGGCGAGAAGATTAGCGATTAGAGTCACGTTTTCTCCTAACGTCGTGTCTGGGCCTGTTTCTTGACTGTAACCATTGTCACTATTATCGTACATCATTATCGCCAATCATCATCATCATCATCATCATCATCATCATCATCATCATCATCATCATCATCATCATCATCATCATCATCATCATCATCTACGTCATCATTGTCGTCGTCGTCATCACCATCATCATCATCATCGACGTCATCAATGTACGCATGTATGCATGAATTGTTTAGTTTTCGGTTTTCACTTCTTTCCTGGCTTATTCTGTTTTAATGATAAAATAACACACACACACACACACACACACACACACACACACACACACACACACACACACATACACACACGCACACATACACACACGCACGCACGCACACACACACGCGCACACACACACCCTCCCACACACACACACACACCCACATCCTTCCACACCCTCCCACATCCTTCCACATCCTCCCACCTCAGTTACCCAGTCCAGCCCATCAAATGACATAACCTAACAACGAATTTACAAAAACAAATAACAAGAAACCATTAAAATCAAAACATCACCAGATCTAACACTGAACAATTTGTGATTGATGAATAAAAGAAAAGAATTCAGAAGGGATGTAACCCTGATGCCCCCGACTCTCCAATTATCTGCCCATGTGTGTTTGATTTCTAGCAGCTCATCTATCATACAAACACGAGATCCAGGCTTATCCGTGGATCTTGCTAGCATGTTGTCCAGCTAATCCTCCAGAAAAAGACATCGGGGATGCAGATTTCGCTTCCCGCTGATCCATCAACAGCAAGAACAAGAGCAGCAGAGAACTTGCAAGTCCGCAGATGAGCGTAGATTTGTCGGGAAATGGGCGAACAATAATGTTAGATCTGGTTGTGACTACAAACAAATGAGTTCGCCTTGCCCGTGTCATCAATCAACACTGTCTGTGCTTCGATGACACATGAAGTTGTCTGGAGATGTGGTGAGGATTTGTCAGCGATGATTTGTGGCCGATTAGATGGAGATCATGGCGAGGATATGTGTCGTTTGTCCCTGGTAGGGGTGGTAATGTCGTAATGGCTGTGGATAATACTTTAATGTTGTTTGAAATATCTCGTCTGCAAGACAAAATGATTAATTATAAGAATGATCCGTTGTGGAGTTTTGTGTTTGTTTTTTTTTGCAGTTCCTTTGTGTCTTTTCCTCTGTATAATCACAAACAAGCAACCAAACCACCCTATCAACTAGTTAACTGCCAAAACTAACCACCCATTCATCCATGCATCCAACCAACCAACCAGTCAAGCAACTAATCAACCACTAACCAAACAACCAACCATTCACCCAACCAACCAATAACTCACCCACCTACCCATCCAACCACCTAATCAGCCAGTAGACAAACCAATCAACCAACCAACCAACCAACTAATCAATCAACCAACCAACTAACTAAACAACAAATCATTCAAACTCCCACCCACTCATTCAACCATCCAACTAGCCAGTCAACCAACCAACAAGCCAACCAACCAACCAACCCACCAACCAACCGACCAATCAACCAACCAGCCAAACTACCAACCAACCAATCAACCAACCAACTAACCAATCAACCAGCCAACCAATCAACCAACCCACCAACCACCCAGCCAAACAACCAACCAAGCAACCAATCAACCAACCAACCATCCAGCCAAACAAAAACCAACCATCCAGCCAAACAAAAACCAACCAAATAATCAACCAACCAGCCAACCAACCAACCAACCAATCAACGAACCACCCGATCAACCCACCAACCATCCAAAGAACCAGCCAACTAATCAGCCAGCCAACCAACCAATCAGCAAACCAATCAACCGACCAGTCAAACAACCAACCAACCAGCCGAACAATCAACCAAACAACCAGCCAAACACCAGCCAACCAATCAACCAACCAAACAACCAACAGACCAACCAACCAACCAGCAAATCAACCAACCAAACAACCAACAGACCAACCAACCAACCAGCCAACCAACCAATGAACCAACCAAACAACCAGCCAATCAACCAACCAACCAACCAACCAACCAACCAACCAACCAACCAACCATTCAGCCTCCATGCTATTATGTCAATAACGTCTGTTCGATCTCGGACTCCGACATTCCGTCTCAAATGTAGTTTTTTTTCTCGGAACTCCTAGTGTTTCTACTGCTCGTAGAAAAACTAAGAAGTACTAAGAAAGCACTTTACAACACAATCTTCCTACCAACTCTATGTTACCAATGCCAAACCTGGACAATGACAGAAAAAGAGAAAAGAAAAATCGCAACAACAGAAATGAGATTCCTGAGAAGAATACTCAATGTATCAAGAAGAGATAAGATCAGAAATGAAGAAATCAGGACTAAAGTGGTGGTTATAGCTGCACTAGATTTTATTAGACGGCAGCAAGTCAAATGGTTTGGCCATGCAAGTAGGTTACCAACTAACAGTATACCACAACAAGCATTGATGTACAGACCAGAGGGAAGCAGAGGAAGAGGCCGACCACATAAACGATGGACGCAGGAAATAACAGAGTCCATAGGAATATCGATACATGAAGCCCATAAGAGGGCACTCTCCCGCTGTTTATGCTTCACCTCGACACCGCAAGTTACAAGAGGAACCTGATGAGATGAGATGAGATGAGACCCCTAGGGGTCATAGACGGAGCTACGGAGTTCCTGCTTTGAATGACGTTTTCGTCAGGCGGTTAGCTATTCGTCATAAAGAGACCGACCTAGATGGGATGAACCCAGTGCAATTAAGTCAATCCTCTTTCTTTAACCTCTGTTAGCAATGGTTGTCAGTGGAATTTTTATGTGTGGTGATGGGTGGGGAATGATGTTATATTCTTTCCCATTAAAACAATCCCAATTCAGGACGTATTTCGTCGAGGAACTCCAACACAATCCTTGACATTTGACGGTCCCGACCAGGCTTCTGTAAGTGAGCTCCCCGCTGATATTTGAAGGCGTTAACGAGAGGAAACGGGAACTCACATTTTCCGATTCGTGAAAGGTCACTCAAGGCCACAGGAAGTAAGGCTTGAGGTGGTACATTGACAGGGGGAGACAACTAATCACACGAAGACCTAGGGAAACGGAGAAGCAAGGGATGGTACTGGGAAAAGTTCATTATCTCCCTCTACGTGTAACTTACCCAGGGGCAGAAGACCGAACAACATTCTGGAAGATGCAATGAGTTTCACTGGCTGAAAAATATGAGAAGTAACTTTACAGGTGTAAAAGGGTTTGAAAGCATATAGGCGAGACTATCCACTTCTTTGCACCGGGTTTTATCCCGTATGGCTAGGCCTCTTTCCACAGGCGGACTGCCGAAAGCGTCGTACAGAGTATTTAGTAGCTCCAGTGACGACCCCGGGAGCCTCCGATAGAATTGCACTGAGTTAAAAGCCGAGCCGGGAAACGAATTCACCAACCTCAATGCGTGTGAAAGGTGGCTGAACCACTTCATTCAGTGACTTCACGTGTATTCAGGTATTGATTGACAGCCATAGATGACAAAAGAAAGAAGTAGAGATCAGGGGGTGAGACCAGATAATAGGAAGAATGAACGATCTGGGTTGTAATCTTTCGTTCCCAGATGCCCATTGCGGTTTGTGTACTACGTCATTCGATCAACTAGACACAATAAAACAGATAACGTTACTAGCCAACCAGCTCTGTGGCGGAGGGGGTTGCTGACGCAATCTGTAATCCAGCATACCACGTTCGAAACGCAGCTGCGGGCAATTTGGCATCAGATCGCCTTGAGTTGGTTTTCATACAATGGTATGCAGGTTCGCATGGCCAAATAGGTAAGAACGCGTGTTCTTAAACACCCGGTGTGCTGAAGCCGAGGTAAGCGGTTCAGCCCCTACACCGGACAGCTGGACTAAAATGTTGACCTGTCGTCCTTGACTTGGGGACGCAAATTACAAGTACCTCTGAAGTCGGAGTGGGTTCGCCTGATGGCGAGGGACACTGTTAATAACGAAAGCTAACCCACACGCAACATTCAGTCCAGCACTACTATAAATAGTGTGTATGGACTATGCTTGGGTTCAAAGCGAGCGCAAAGAAGAAGAAGAAGATACAATGGTATGAATGCCGCTCGTTCAAACAGCAATGACAAATATTTTTTTTTTTGCATATGCTTTACAGGACGTCGCTGTCAACAACAGCATTCTACCACTGTCGTTGATTTCTTGGCAAGATTACGTTCAGTAGTTAGCCATTGCTTTCTGAGCGGCCGGCTCACTTATCCCGTAAGTTACCAACTGCGGCGAGAACCGCTCCCAATTCTCGCGCGCTGCGTTACCCTACATGGAAAAACGGGATTACGGAGAATGTCGTTTAACACCTCGGCCAGGGAGCGCGGCAAACTACTAAATGTAAACTTGCCAAGAAATCCATCCATCCATCCATCATGTGCCATGCCGGTAAGCGTGGGCGGTCATGTTCTGCCATCTCACTCGATCAACAGAGTCGTGGATCAGTTCCGTGTTTCTGTCTCGACCATGCCACAAGGCCAATCCATCCAGGTACTTGCTTCTAGGTCTTCCCCTTGGTCTGTTCCCCTCGATCTTACCAGTTGTCACCAAGTTCTCCAGATCATTTCTTCTCATAACATGCCCAAAAAATTTTGACTGTCTACGTCTAATGTCTCTAATCAGTTTACGATCTTCATTTGTTTCTTGAAGAACTTGTTCATTGGTCTTTCTGGCTGTCCATGGTATTCTTTGCATTTTCCTCAGAAACCACATTTCTACAGCCATCAGATGTTTTTCAGCCTGACTGCTCATTGTCCAAGCTTCACATCCATATAAAAGTACAGGTTCTATGTAGCACTTCAACACTCTTTTTCTCGTTTCAATTGACATCTTTTTATTGGTCAGTATGTTTTTCATCTTGCTAAAGGCTACTTTTGCCATGGCGATACTTGTTCTAATTTCTTCAAGGCATCTCCCATCAGATGTTATTACTGTTCCAAGATAATTGTACCTATTCACTTGTTGAAGAAATCACAACAATCTAAAAAAAAAAAAAAAAGAATCTGGGTTTGACTGCGATGTACTGTAAAGTTTAGTTTAGTTTTAGTTTAGTCGTTGGATCAACATCACGGCACACGGTTTAACCCATAAGTGCTCCGTTTTTCTCCTAACTCAAACCTGAGTCTGGAGAAACTCAGCTCAATTCACGAACTCCGTTGCATCGGCGAGGATCCTGAAATACTTTGGTAGATTTTTAACTAGAAATTTTGCCCCGGGCAGCGCCGTTAGGCTACTCTTTTTCGATTGCCAACTGCCAAGGGATTTTTTACGTGCGCAACTATACACACGGGCGTCCGATCTCACTACCCAGAGACCAGGGGTATTACTGGAAGTCCACGTTGATTTTTTAAATAAATCCCGGTCCTCACAGGGGCCTGAACCCGGGACCTCCAGCACTCGAGGCGGACACCATACCTCGAGACCACTCAGTCCCCCTCTGTAAAAGATATACAACTAACTAGCCAAGTCTATTAGCCACATGGACTCAACAGCTGTAAGTACTCCTACACCATTTGACGTTCTGTTGGTGTGGTTGTGTACAGCCTCCTGTCCTTCTTCTTGTAACATATGCTTTATGCTGTTGGTCGTCATGGTTGTACAACCTCCTCTGTCACTTCTTATAGTCCATGTTGTACGGCATTTGTCGTTTTGTCTGTCCACAGCCTCCAGTGTCATTGCTTATAGCCTATGTCGTATGTTGTCATGTTTGTCCACAGCTTCTTATCTAATTCGTATTGCCCATACCGTATGCCATTGATCGTAATGGTTGCCGAATCTCCTGTGTCACTTCTTATAGTTCATGCATACGGCGCTTGTCGTTATGTCTTTTCACAGCATCATGTCTCACATTTTACAATGCATGTCTTTTGCCGTGGGTTGTCATATTTCTCGACAACCTCCTATCTCACATTTGTCCACAGTCTTCTATCTCTTATTATAGTCCGTGCCAATTGACTGAGTCCGGAATCGAACGCAAGACCTTCGGAGGGAGAGGATTAAAAACAAAAGGGTTTAAAGGTAAGAAGATAGTCTTCATTGCACCGGGGTTTATCCCATATGGCTCGGTCTCTTTCCGCAGCGCGGACTGTCGATAGCGTCACACAAAGCACGAACTCTGTAACCCCAGAGACGACCCCCATGAGTCTCCGAGAAAATTGCCCTCGTGAACAGAGTTTCGTAACCCGGATTCGAACCTACAACCTTCGCAGCGCTAGGCAGGCAGCGTAAGCACCTGCGCCTCGGAAACTACTTCATTGTGAGGGTAGGCGGTTTAATCTCTCCTCCGCGGATACTCCTTTACCTCAGGCTTAATCTACTTCTGTTTTCAGTGAAATCTTTTATTAACTATTACAGCTTTCCTCAATGAGGTCACCCAGTTATTTCCAGATTGGGTTGAACCCTCGCCCTCACAACCCAGGCACGTTTGGCCTACTCGCGACCCGACATAATTAAACAGACAAATAATGGCATTTACTCGGGGCTTTTAAAGAGATTTAGGAAAGGGGGCGAGGGATGGAGTTGTAAGAGAAATCCCGAAGTCACATCATCTGGTACTACCGGAAAACACAAGGGTACTAGGCAGTTGCAAGGTCAATTGTCACTCCAAGTGAACGCGACCAGCTGACCTGGTCGTTCTAATTAGGCAGATCAGAAGGAACATGCTGCGATTGTGTACTGAACATGAGAAGCAGCTGTTTCGTTACGTTGTGAGTTTTTGACCCGGGAGCTCTTGTGTCGAAGTCAATTCTCCAATTGTAGTTCCTGTCTGAGGGCACTCTGACAAACAAGGTTTCCGAGCTGTTTCTTCGGGAGAATTTCTCCTAAAGACACGTAAATATTAAGTGGGCCGGACGTCTTGAGAGACTGAGGCCTCATCAGCTGTTTCTGTGTGTGTGTGTGTGTGTGTGTGTGTGTGCGTGCGTGCGTGCGTGCGCGCGCGCGCGGGCGTGTGTGTGTGTGTGGGTGTATGTGTGTGATTATAGAAGCGCTGGCTACAAAGCTACTGGAAGACTAACATTAGATTGAGATCAGCTTGGTCGCCGAGGTAGCGGGTTCAGTCCCTACACCGGTCATCTGGACTAATATGTTGACTTCTCGTCATTGACTTTGGGGACTCAAATTAAAGTACCACTGAAGTCCTAGTCGGTTCGCCTGATGGCGAGGGGCATAGGTAAAAAGAAAAGCCACCCACAAGCAAAAATCAGTCGGGTGCACTAGAAATAGTTGCACATGTATGGACTACGTTTGAGTTCAAAACGAGCGAAAGAAAAATAAAAAGATAGATTCATCATCATCATCATCATCATCATCATCATCATCATCATCATCATCATCATCATCATCATCATCATCATCATCATCATCATCGGGTGAATTGTGTTGCAGGGTTTGTCATTAAGTACATCTGACTTCGACAAGCATTTTTTCAGGTGTGCTTTTCCTAGTCTTTGACTGTCACCAAGTCTACCTACAAGGCCGCATGTTTGTGTCTTTCTTTGTCTCGTCACGATCCCTTGACCTGTCCGACATGGGAGACCCTACCAGCAGCTGTGCTATCATCGACATAACTCTTGGGGTCATTGTAACATGCAATCCCCCCCTCCCTCTCCCTCAACACTACTACAATGTGGATACACGGGAGAGCGGGGGGGGGGGGTGGCGGGGAATAGATGCTATCAAGGGATATTATTATTATCACCATCATTATCACTATCAAGATCATTATCATCATCATCATCATCTTCATCATCATCATCCTCACCACCATCATCATTGTGTATTTACGTCGTTCGGCAGTTCAAGAAGATTCCAATTCCAATTCGAATTTCTGGTACAAGTTACCCCTTTCAGCCTTCGAATTTTCGACTTATAAATGAAGATTGCTAATCCCTCCATTATATAGATGCATGTCTTTAGCGCTCTCTTTAATTCCACTTATATGTGCAATGAAGCTGGTGATAGATAAGACATGAAATGAGAACACCTGATAATAGTAAAAGTACGAAGTCATTTCGCTGGATCCCACGGAGGAAACGAAATAGCGGGAGATCTTAAAATAAGCTGGGAAGCAAAGAAACTAGAGAGAAATCAAATAAAAATACACGGGGAAGCAAAGAAAAAATTTTGTTGCGTATCCCTTACGGGACGTTGCAGTCAACACCAGCATTTTCAGCTGCTGTTGATGTACTAGGCAAGTGTTACGTTCAGTAGTTTGCCATTGCTTTCTGAACGACCGTTCTCTATACCTTTTTCGAAAATACGGGCACCGCCGTGTTTCGAACCCGGGTATACGGGCTCACAAACCGCGTTCGCAAGCCCTTCAGCCACAGAGACCGGCTCTAGAAACCAGAGAGAAATTAAATAAAAATACACGGGGAAGCAAAGAAACTAGAGAGAAATCAAATAAAAATATACCCCTCTGCTGTGTGTCCACCGTGACGAGGTAGAGGGGCTTGTGCGTCCCAATGACCCCAAGAGCTATGCCGACGGTAGCACAGCTACTGGTAGGGCCACCCATGTCGGACAGGTCAAGGGAGAGGGACCAGACGAAGAGACACACAAACCTGCTGCCTTGTAGGTAGACTGGGGACAGTCAAAGGCTAGGGAAAGCACCCCAAATACATGCTTGTCGAAATCGGATGTACTGAGCCACAGGCTTGACAAAGCAGTGCAACGTGAAACCTGCTGCCTTGTAGGTAGACTGGGGACAGTCAAAGGCTAGGGACAGCATCCCGAATAAATGCTTGTCGAAATCGGATGTACTGAGCCACAGGCTTGACAAAGCAGTGCAACGTAACTTAATTCATGATGTCACAAATCAAAATTAATCGATATGGTGCTAATCCCGTGAAGTCCCATCAGGCGGTGATAGTGCCGGGCCCCCTGCCTCGAGGGGGTCCACCCATGACTACTGGTGGTCACCTTCCCCTGTGCTGTGGAGTCAAGGCACAGAGGAGTAGGTTAAGAGCTATTGACCAAATACCCCGGACACTCAACATACTACAGTGGAATGCCGAAGGAGTTTACAAGAAGAAAGACTCCCTAACACAGCGTCTTCATAAAGATAGAATAGATGTGGCATGCATTCAAGAGACACACCTCAACGCCAATCACAAATTCTCAGTCAGAGGATATCAGGCCACACGTTTCGACCGCGAAGGACACAAAGGAGGAGTTCTAATACTTACACGAAATACAATACCTTGCAGCGAAGTATCTGTGATCTCTAACAACCAAACGGAAATTATAGGTGTTGATATAATGATAAAGGACGTGAAAATAAGAATCTACAATCTGTATAGCCCAGCAGATAAGGACCTTACACTCTCAAACATGAAAATAACT
Organism: Cepaea nemoralis; assembly: GCA_014155875.1. Taxonomy (NCBI): domain Eukaryota; kingdom Metazoa; phylum Mollusca; class Gastropoda; order Stylommatophora; family Helicidae; genus Cepaea; species Cepaea nemoralis. Next base: position 50,902 of record JACEFZ010012627.1, on the reverse strand, counting down.
GACACAAACTGCATTATTGTCGGAGACTTTAATAGCCGTTCAGAAAGATGGGGATACCCAGATACTGACAAAAGAGGAGATGAATTGGAGGACTGGGAAATAGACTCAAATCTCCATCTACTCAACAAAGCGGATGACACACCGAGCTTCTACTCCAGAAGATGGCTTACCACTTCTACTCCAGACTTAGCTTTCTGCACAGGAGACATCCTCCACAAAATCGATCGCCATGTGCTGGACCAATTAGCAGGTAGTGACCACAGACCAATCAAGCTTGAAATGAATATGGAGTATGTTCCACAGGAGCAAAAGCCCTTGCCCCGCTGGAATTACAAACGAGCAGATTGGGACAGATTTGCCATACTAACAGACAAATATTGTGAAAACATAAATACACGATATGGCAACATAAAGCAAATGGTGGAAAGTCTAAACAGAGCGATAATACAGGCAGCCACTGAGTCCATTCCAAGAGGAGCGAGGAAAAATTACAAACCATACTGGACTGAAGAACTACAAAGTTTGGAGGACAAAGTTGAAGATGCCAGGAAGACAGCAGAGAGAGAACAAACAATTGAAGCAAACATCTCTCTCAAAGCCATCTCAGCAAAATATAAAAGAACAGTAAATCAAACAACAAGAGATTGTTGGAGGGAAAAAACAGAAAACCTGAATTTTGACAGGGATGGAAACAAACTATGGAAACTAGTGAAAGCCATGAACAATGAAGGACCTAGAAACAAACAAATAACAATTAAACAAGGAAATGCCTTGCTTACAGGCAAAAAGGCTGCAAATGCACTAATGGAACACTATGCAAATGCAAACCACATTGATATTACAACCGAACAGAAGAAAGCAATCAAAGACAAACAGATACATCATAGAAATACAGAGACAGCAGCAGAATATATGATGGCAAATCTAACAATGGAAGAAATGGAACAGGCAATGAATACCCTAAAAAAGAAGAAATCACCAGGAAAGGATGGAATCACAAATGAAATGCTAATAGGACTAGGCACCAAGGCAAAGAAGAAACTACTAGCAGTCCTAAATAACAGCTGGAAGAGAGGAATAGTCCCACAGGCATGGAAGGAAGCTATACTAATACCAGTCCCAAAGAAAGGAAAAGACCTGGAAGAACCAAATGGCTATCGACCTATCAGTCTACTTAGCTGTGTAGGAAAATTAATGGAACGCATTATCAATGGCAGGCTAACATGGCATCTGGAAGAAAACAAACTCTTAACACCACACCAAGCAGGATTCAGAAAATACAGATCCACTGAAGATCAAATAACCTATATAGCTCAGGAAATAGAGGATGCCTTCCAAGAGAAAAAGCACACACTAGCAGTCTGGATAGATTTAGAAAAAGCATTTGATAAAGTATGGAAGGAAGGACTGAAAGTAAAACTGCAAAACATGCATGTTTGTGGAAAAATGTATAAATGGATCAGCCACTACCTTGAGAACAGAACTGCCAGGACAAAAGTACAAGGACAAACAAGCAAAATGATGCTGCTGGAGCAAGGTGTCCCCCAAGGAGGAGTTCTTTCACCAACATTATTCCTAGCATATATAAATGACATCACAGAAAATTTTCCAGCCAGAGTACACACATCCTCCTTTGCAGATGACCTAGCCATATGGACATCTGAAGAATATATTAGTACAGCTAACAGCAGAATACAGCAAGCCTTATTAGCGCTAGAGGACTGGTCAAAATCATGGCTAGTGAAGATAAGTGAGGAGAAAACAACATGCACAGTGTTCTCCCTCTCAAATAAAACTCAGCAACCTAAGCTGGTATTGAATGGAAAAATATTGCGCCATGAAGAAAATCCAAACTATCTAGGAGTCACCTTTGATCGTCGCCTGACATGGAAGACACAGGTTGAGAAAAATCGAACAAGAGCAAGGCAGAGAATGGCAATCATGAAAAAGCTTGCTGGTACAACGTGGGGAGCAGATGAGAAAGTTCTCAAGAAGTTATATACTGGACGGGTGAGGCCAGTACTGGAATATGGCATTGCAGCTTGGGCAACAGCAGCTAAGTCAAACTTTAACAAAATAAGTAGAGTCCAAAACCAAGGAATGCGAATCATAACTGGAAGCCTGAAGACAACGCCTATTAATGAACTAGAAAAGATCACTTGTTTACAACCAATGCAGGATAGAAGAGATAGCAGAGCCCAGCAACAAGCAGAAAAATTTAGAAGATTGACAGACCACCCTATGTACAACAGATTTAATGGTTTTGGAAAGGGAAGACTGAAGCGTAGCAACTTTGTAGAAACTGCAAAACGAAGGATTAGGGCAGATCCCATACTTAACATATCAACAGTCAAGCCCATACACAATGCACACAAGTTCCCAGCTTGGAGACAGCAGCAACTGCCTGAGATGATAGAAAACATTCCTGGTATTGAGAAAAAGAACACTCAGCATGAAACCGAAAGAAGAGAAATAACCCTAAACTACATAAAAGAACATTACCCAAGCAGGAATTGGACCCATGCATATACAGATGGATCAGCCAAAAATTCAATAGAGAATGGAGGAGGAGGAATTCTCCTAAATTTAAAAAATGGAGTGAAAAAAACACATTCAATGGCAACTGGAAAATTTTCAAGTAACTTCAAAGCGGAGGTAGAGGCTTTGAAAACTGCAGCAGAAATGCTCCTGATGGAGGAAAATAAAGAGAAGCAAATAGCTATCTTCACAGATGCAAAGTCAGCTGTCTCAATACTCAAGAGCAATAACAGCACAGAACTAACTGACCTAAGAGCAGCACTCCATGGTCTATGCCAGAAATCCAAAAAAGTTGTAATACAGTGGATCCCATCACATTGCAGTATACCTGGAAACGAAGAGGCTGACAGACTGGCAAAAGAGGGCGGACGACTACCACAGCCTGACATAGACATAACCTATAATGAGGCAAAGAGGTTGATAAAAAGCACTTATAGAACCAAATGGGAATCTGAGCATCCAGGCCATCAGAAGGATGATGCATATTACAAACTCGACCGAAGAGAACAAGTAGCAATCTTCAGACTCCGCACAGGACATAACAGGCTGAAATACCACTTGTTCAATAAACTAAAGATAGGAGATACCGATGAATGTAATTGTAGAACTGGAAAAATGACAGCAAAACATTTGCTGCAGGATTGCCCAACGTATGCAGAACAGAGAAAGATATTTTGGCCCACACCTGCTTCATTTGAGGACAAGCTCTATGGAGATATCAACAAGCTCAAGTTGACCGCAGCTTACTTTAACTACATACAGGTTGACATTTAAAGGTGCATGAAGACCCAGAGGCATGAAATGGAATATTGCTTGGATAGCAAATCCATTATGTGGAAAGTCCAAATCGAAAGCTCGCTGTGTGGGCTTCATAAAAGGTGGAAAAGTGTCCTAGTGGCACGAAATGGAATATTGCTTGGATAGCAAATCCATTACGTGGAAAGTCCGAATCAAAAGCCCATTGTGTGGGCTTCATAAAAGGTGGAAAAGTGTCCTAGTGGCATGAAATGGAATATTGCTTGGATAGCAAATCCATTACATGGAAAGTCCGAATCGAAAGCTCACTGTGTGGATGTCATCTGCAGACTGCATACTTCTGGTTTCCGGAAGAACAGCCTATGGTGAACGGAAGGCCCAATATACGGAAGTGAGGCTAAGCAGCCATGTGCAGGACGTGACGATTCCTTGGGTGAGCCCAGTACCAGAGCGCTATGTATCGGCTCTGCAAGTATGGAAGCCTCCTTGGATGGCGGGGAATGCCCATGGTCTGCCCCTGCCTTCCCTTGAGGGCTGACCAGGATCTTTGGCTGTTCTATATGGACCAGCTGGGATGGGGGATAACACCACAACAGTGAGAGTCAAACGTCCTAAGAAACCCCCGGGAAGGTTAACCCGGTCAACAAATGCCCGCAGAAGTCGGATGTGTCGGCCTAACGGCGCAAGAACGCAGCTCTGCTGTAAACAGGCACAACGCAATCACATCAGAAAAAAAGCTCCGGATGAACGAAGAAGAAGAAGAAGAAATAAAAATACACGGGGAAGAAAGCGAAATAGAGATAAATTAAATAAAAATACACGGGGATGCACAGGAACTAGAGCGAGATTTAATAAAAAATACACGGGATGCAAAGGAACTAGAGCAAATGAACTAAAGAGAAAGAAAACATACACGGAGAACCAAACGAACTCGAGAATAATTAAAACATTTTTGTTAATAGAAGTCCACGTGAAAATATCCCGGCCCTCAAACCCGGGACCTCCAGCACTCGAGGCGGACACCATACCTCGAGATCACTCATCCCTCATATATATAATTATATCATGAGAACATCATGATAACTGGAAAGATCAAGGGAGAGGGGCAGGGGAAAACCTAGAGATTTTATGCTGGATAAACTGAGACGGCGGCAAGAAGGGATATCATCAGCAGAGTTGATCCATAACACCAAAGACGGAGATCTGTAGAGAGACATGAACGCCTACGCCAGCTGGCAATGCACTTGATGATGATAAAGATGATGATGATGATTATATAATAACAACATGTTTCTGCTCCGGAAACCGCCCATTCCCAACTATTAACTCTTAAACTTTCATCGAGCATTAACGTTTTCCAATTCCTTTATCCGAACCAACGATCTTTTAAAGCTCCGAGCCTCGAACAAGGAACTCCTACGTGCTGCGAAAATTGGGAGACATTTTTGCATGTTTTCCCAGGCTAAACAAGCGAGGGTAACTCCGACCGTAACCACACAAACTGCCGACGTAACGTCAGCCAAGCTTCACAAAGAACATTAGAGGCACTTTGGACGCGCGAGATTCTTTCTACCAGATGGCGTTTTCCTGGGGGAATTTCCAGGAAAGTCCAACAGAAAGGAAGATTGTGTGGAAGAGGGGTAGGAATAATTGAATGTGGTAGTGGGTTGTGACTTTTGACTCTGGAAATTTGACCTTGCGGAAGTCTTAATTCTAGAATAGGCACCCACTAATTTGCGAAAACCACACTGCGTGGTGGTGTGTTTTATTTCAGCTTTCTCCTTCTTGTGTCTTCTGTTATTTGGTTATTCTTTCTGTCCGTGTCTTATATCCTTTGTCATGTTATCTTGTTTGTCTGCATATAGTGTCTTCTGTCATTTGATTATCCTTTCTGCCCGTGTCTTATGTCTATTGTCATGTTATCTTGTCTGTCTGTGTCATGTACCTTTTGTCATGTAGTTATCATGTTTGTCTGCGTATTCTGTCTTCTCTCATTTGGTTATCCTGTCTTTCCATTTACTGCCAACAGGTCAGTATGGTCATTACTGTCGCAATATAAGTAAGGTCATTCTCTGTAACCCATGTCAGTGCTGTCATTTTCTGTGTCTCTCGTCAGTGCTTTTAATTTCTATTACTCGTGTCAGTAAGGCCATCCTAATATATATACAGACCTAAAAGCACTTGAAATCAACGACTGGCAAGAGAAGGTCAACCAGAGAGACGAATGGAGACGGATTGTATCTGCAGCAAAGAACCTCAATGGCTTGGAATGCTGAAGAAGAAGAAGAAGAAGAAGAAGAAGAAGAAGAAGAAGAAGAAGAAGAAGAAGAAGAAGAAGAAGAAGAAGAAGAAGAAGAAAGGCCATCCACTGTGTCGGAGAGCAGGTTACATTTATAACTATTTGGGTCAGCAGAAGAGAGACTACCAACTTTCTATGACAACCGGAGTTACGTTTATTTATTTATAAGTAGGACAAGGCAAGATGAAAAACATTCTGACAAATAAAAAGATGTCAATTGAAACGAGAAAAAGAGTGTTGAGGGGATACATAGAGCCTGTTCTTTTGTATGGATGTGAAACTTGGACAATGAGCAGTCAAGCTGAAAAGCATCTGATGGCTGCAAAAATGTGGTTTTTGAGGAAAATGCAAAGAATACCATGGACAGACAGAAAGACCAATGACCAAGTACTACAGGTGACAAATGAACATCGTAAACTGATTAGAGAAATTAGACGTAGACAGTCAAAATTTTTTGGTCATGTTATGAGAAGAAATGGATTAGAGAACTTAGTGACAACTGGCAAGATCGAGGGGAACAGACCAAGAGGAAGACCGAGAGGAAAATACCTGGATGGCTTGGCCACATGGCATGGACGAGACAGGAACACTGAGCTGATCCACGACACTGGTGATCGAGTGAAATGGCGAGTCATGACCGCCCACGCTTTCCGGCATGGCACATGATTGATTGATTGAGGACAAGGCGTATTAAGGTAATATACATGTCTGGGAAATGAACATTTAATGCAGTAAGTCCTTGTAGTTAGAAGTTAGAACAATAATTCTTGCATGTTACATGGAACGAGTTGTAACATATGGCTGCGAATCATGGACAATTAGTAAACTGGCAAAAAAAAATCCGCGGCGCCTCGGAGATGCGATTTAGTAGAAGAATATTGTTAATTAATTGGACAGCCAAAATGAGCAAATTGAACATTTTACGGAAACCTAAGTCGCAAAGACAATATATCACAACCATCAGAGAGAGGCAGTCATTATTTTTGGGCCACATTAGAAGAAGACAAAAACTGGAATATATTGTGACAACTGGAAAGATTTGTGGAAAGAGAGATAAATCAAGACAGCGTGAGAAAATTCTACACAGTCTTATGTCATGGCACGGAAGGGAGTCAACACACGAATCATCCACGGAGATCGAGATTTGTGGAGAAGCATGATCACCCACGCCAGCCAGTAAGGCACATGATGATGATGATGATGATGATGATGATGATGATGATGATGATGATGATGATGATGATGATGATGATGATGATGGTATGTCTGGGGCAGGAAGAGTTAAGTACAGTAAACGACGAGGCAATCATAACATGACCAGATAATCGGGGAAAACAAAGTCAAATAGCCAGATAACAGGAAATTACAAAACAATCAAGTGAAACAGTCGAGTGAAACAGCCAAGTGAAGCAGTCAAGTGAAACAGTCGAGTGAAACAGTCAAGTGAAACAGCCAAGTGAAACAGTCGAGTGAAACAGTCAAGTGAAACAGTCGAGTGAAACAGTCAAGCGAAACAGTCGAGTGAAACAGCCAAGTGAAACACTCAAGTGAAACAGTCAAGGTAAACAGTCAAGATAAACAGTCAAGTTAAACAGTAAAGTGAAACAGTCGAATGAAACAGTCAAGTGAAACGGTCAAGTTAAACAGTCAAATGAAACAGTCGAGTGAAACAGTCAAGTGAAACGGTCAAGTTAAACAGTCAAGTTAAACAGTCAAGTGAAACAGTCGAGTGAAACAGTCAAGTGAAACACTCAAATAGCCAGATAAAATGAAAATTACAGAACAGTTAAGTGAAACAGACAATACAGTCATGTGAAACAGACAATAAAGGTATGTGAAACAGATAATACAGGCATGTGAAACAGACAATACAGTCATGTGAAACATATTGTTCAGTCTCTTTCCACAGAGTGGCTAGTCTGCGTCGCATATACGGCAAACTCCGCAGCTCCAACGAGGACCCTCAGGAGTTTCAGGAATAAATTGCACTCATGAACTTTATGTTGCAGTCTGGAATCGAACTGACAACCTCCGTGGCGCGAGCTAGGTGGCTTGAACACTGCGACGTTGAGAAAATCAGATAAAACAGATTGACAAATAGACACAACAGTCACGTGAAAAACAAATAAACAACCAACCAAACAAGAACAAACAAACAAACAAACAAACAAACAAACAAACAAACAAAAGCTGACTAACAGCCACATAAAACAGGCAGAAAAATAGAGAAAACAGCAGCCACATAGAACACACAGACAAATAGAGAAAACAGCAGCCACATAGAACACACAGACAAATAGAGAAAACAGCAGCCACATAGAACACACAGACAAATAGAGAAAACAGCAGCCACATAGAACACACAGACAAATAGAGAAAACAGCAGCCACATAGAACACACAGACAAATAGAGAAAACAGCAGCCACATAGAACACACAGACAAATAGAGAAAACAGCAGCCACATAGAACACACAGACAAATAGAGAAAACAGCAGCCACATAGAACACACAGACAAATAGAGAAAACAGCAGCCACATAGAACACACAAAGAAATAGAGAAAACATTTATGTGAAAAAACGAAAACAAAAGAGACTAAGCCACATCTAACAAACAGAGAAATAGATAAAAATAAAACAGTCAAATGAAACAGGCAATATGGATTGACACCGGGTTAATAATTAGACAAATAGACAAAAGAAAATAATTAATTCTGAGTGTAAGAGACCCTTTTCTAGGCCTTGCGATCGGCTGGATATTTATGGCTAATTCCCTACACGTATAGCCCAGTTAGAATAGGAAAGGTGATAAGGTCCATATCTCGCCGGCCGCATTTATTTCCCAGAACATTTGTTCGTACTCAGTTTAGTATGTGTTGGCCTGGGTGCCCCATCATTAAAAAAATAAAATAAAAATAAAAACATTCAACTCCATGAGGATTCGAACCCACTCATTCTTTTCAGCTGATTGTTCTATGCCCAAGCTTCAGACGCGTGTGTTAACATGGGATATATGCAAGCCTTCAGTTCTCTGACTTGAGTTGTGCTGTATGTTCCTCAATTCATACGAGTTAATACTCATGAAGCAATGGGGGATGAGAGAAATCTCGAATATAACAGGACATGCAGGGTGAGAGGAGCGTCTGACATGGTGAGTGAGAGTGGCGCCATACATGGTGGGTGAGAGGGGCGTCTGACATGGTGGCTGAGAGGGGCGTCTGACATGGTGGGTGAGAGCGGCGTCATACACGGTGGATGAGAGTGGCGCCAGATATGGTGGGCGAAAGACAAGCTTGAAAATAGAGCACGATGAACAGATTTATAAACAAAGGGGTATAACCGGATAAATACACGTTTCCGACAGTAGTACTCCCCCTTATGTTAGAATACAGATAGTAAAAATAGAGACTCTTGTACACTCCCACTCCCTTGTACACTGGACATCGATGCTAGACTCATACTTTTATAGACCAATCGCCACTCGGTGGGTGATATTTTCAGTATCACATTGGCCGCCTTTATTTCATAAGACATATGTTGGTACACATTTTATGCTAGGTCGATCTGGGGTGCATGCTTTTATTACTCTGAAATTTCTTGTTGTTTGTTCAAACTGTTAATGTTAAATTTTTCAGAGAAATAGGAGACCATAGAATTCTCACCTAGAAACAGAAATCACATGGTGAGTATGAGAGGCGCCATGTAAATCCCAAAATTAACACCGGTATAGTGTTCACATACAAAGGGGCATAACTGGATAAATAGTCTTTTATAGCATGAGTGCTCGGCCTGATTTTTAGTATTCATAGATATGTGAATGATAGAAATACAGCAGTAGGTCAGCATGGCCGAGTGGATAAGAACGAGTGTTCTTAAACATCCGGTGTGTTTATGCCGAGGTAACGAATTCACCGGACAGCTGGACTAAAATGTTGACCTGTCTTCCTTGACTTGGGGACGTACATTAAAAGTATCTCTGAAGTCGGAGAGGGTTCGCCAAGTGGCGAGGGACACTGTTAATAGGGAAAGCTAATCCACACGCACAATTCAGTCCAGCACTACTAGAAGTAGTGTGTATGAACTGCACTTGAGTTTAAAGCGAATGAGTGCAAAAAGAAACAAAAAACTTATGAGACCCACGCACTTAAACGATTAGTTTATCTCAATACGAGCGATTTGGTAGCAGATCGCTTTGCGTTGATTTCAGTGGTTTGAGCGTAAAGATTTACGGCAATTCCTGTTTGCCTCTGACTTAGTGTGTGCGTTACTAAGATACACATTTAGATACACAAACAAATACATATTAAAGATATGTATCACAGATCTAATCATCGATACACACCACTGATACACAAACAAATACACATTACAGATATACATCACGAATACACAAACAACACCCATCTTAGAAACATAAACAGATACAAATGGTATTTGCATAAAACGATACACTTAACATATGATACACATCACATATATACAAACAGATACACATCACAGATAACACACAGAAACATACTACAGACTAACAAACATGCGTCATAGACACACAGACACATACACATGACAGATACACAAACAGATATACATCGCAGACACACACACACATACGCACCACAGATATACAAACACGTACACAAAATATATACAAAAATATACACGGCACAGAAAACAAATAGATACACAACGCAGAAAGAACGTAACATATACTCGAACATGTACACACCGCAAATATAACAGATACACAAAGATTTACACACCGCAGATATAATATAACATAGACACAAAGATTTACACACCGCAGATATAATATAACAGGTACACAAAGATTTACACACCGCAGATATAATATAACAAGTACACAAAGATTTACACACCACAGATATAATATAACATAGACACAAAGATTTACACACCGCAGATATAATATAATAGGTACACAAAGGTTTACACACCGCGGATATAATATAACATGGACACAAAGATTTACACACCGCAGATATAATATAACAGGTACACAAAGATTTACACACCGCAGATATAATATAACAGGTACACAAAGATTTACACACCGCAGATATAATATAACAGATACACAAAGATTTACACACCGCAGATATAATATAACAGATACACAAACATATACACACCGCAGATATTCGAGGGGGCTTCAAATGAGAACCTTAAAAGTATGATAGAAATTACAATAGCTTTGCCATTGTCTTGTAACCTGTCAATATTATTATTAAGGATGCTAAGAGTGATAGCACGCAACATCACGATGTAGATGAACACGGTGACGTCATGAAGACAGCTTAAAGATGCCTACCCCCCCCCCCCCCCCCAACACGTTTGACATGCACCAATGAGGTGCAGCGTTCTGTTATCAGTTGTTTTGTTTGATCAGTGAAGGGGTGAAACCTGTAGAAATTCATGGGCGAATGAAGGTCCAGTATGGTGACGCATGCCTGTCAGTCCAGCAAGTGTATGAGTGGAGTGGGAAGTTTCGACCCGTAATGAAATACAGACGACGTGGACATCTGAGTAAAGGTGTCCTTTTGCAACATGACAATGCTCGACCTCATACTGCCCGTGCACATTTTGAAACGACCGAAGACCTTCACTTTCAGTGTGTACCACATCCCCCGTACTGGCCAGACCTAACCCCAAGTGATTTCCACCTGTTTGGACAACCCAAAGCGTTAGAAAATTTTCAGGTTTTCATTTGAATACCCCTCGTAATATCACAGATTCACAAACACACACACAACACATGTATAATACCACAGATACACAAACATATACGCAACGCAGAAATAATATCACAGATATGCAAACATAGACACAAAGTTACACATAACAGATACAGAAAAAGATACACATCACAGAGGGTTCTTGAGTACTTTATTGAAACATCCGTATGGTCTCATTTTCGATTCAGTGAACTATAATACTCTTCTGTAACCGCAAAGCGCGCTGGACTCCCTGGCGAAGGTGTTAAGGACGCTGTTCCTAATCCCGTATACTTACGCACGAAACACAGCTGCGGGAGATTCGGCAGCGGATCGCGTCGCGTTGGTTTCTTACGGAAAAATTATGCGAGCCGGTCGTTCAGAAAGCAATGGCAAACTACTGAATGTAAAACTTACCAAGACATCATCAGCAGCTGAACAATGCTGGTGTTGACTGCAATGTCCTGTAAATAAGGTATGGAAAAAAAAAAAACGTTAGCGCCCATGTGCTTTTCATGTTTGTTTGTTTATTGTTGTTTTTCTTGTTTTTGCGTTCACTCGCTTTGAATTCAAACATAGTCCATATATGTGTTACTGCGTCTGGTGCACTGAGCTGCTTTTTGGGCTTAGATTAGCTTTCTCTATTACCAGTGTCTCTCACCATCAGGCGAACCCACTCCGACTTCTGAGCTATTTGCAATTTACGTCCAAAAGTCATGGACGAGAAGCCAACATTTTAGTTCAACTGACCAGCGTAGGGGTTGAACATGCTACCTCGGCAACAGCACACTAGCGAGTGCTTTATCCATTCGGCCATGCTGATCTCCTGTTTTTCAATTGATTTGTTTGATTTGTTCAGTATCTAAGTGTCACTCCATGTGTTGAAATATGCATGCTATTTGTACTCTGGCCAATGTTTCATCTATTTCAATACATACATAAATGAATCTATCTTACAACGAGAAACCACGCGGAGACTCTGAGGGACATGACAAACCTGAGCATTTTTGGCGTTCGCTCGTTGAACTCAAACGTAGTTCATACACGAACTACTACTTCTGGTGAACTGGTCAGTATTTTTCGGTGTGGATTAGCTTTCCCTATTACTAGTGTCCCTCAACATCAGGCGAACCCACTCTGAAATCTGAGGTACTTTTATTTACGTCCCCAAGTCAAGAACGAGATATCAACATTTTTGTCCAACTGACCGCGTAGGAACTGAACCCCTTACCTCGGCACCAACACACCGGAAGCTTAATAACAAGCGCTCTTATCCATTCGGTCATGCAGACCCCCACCTGAACCTTGAAATAACGAGGTTGTTTACGCACCAAGGGAGATAACTGGATAAATACTCGTTTCATGCTGTAGTACTCCCCCTTGTGTCTGAAAATTGATGCTCCTGATTTACTGAATTAAGCAACGAATGTCTTTGTCTGGTTTGGAGTACAATTTAGTGGGCGCGTTAGCTAATTTGATATGGAGCTGCGCTGAAAATGTAATTAGCACTGTGGAATGAGGGTTCGACATCTTGACTCATCGCCTGCTAAGTGAGGGAAAGATCGGCCACATGTTCCTTCAATATGTGAAGGCCCTATGACACCCCAGAGTCATAGCAGGTTCTTTCTTCTCTACAATATATGTACATCTATTCAGGGGGTCGAGGGGTGTTACACTCAAGACGGTAGAATTCATATTCATTTATATATATAAACTGAGAGCGAGAAAGAGAGAGAGTGAGTGAGTGAGTGAGTGAGTGAGTGAGAGAGAGAGAGAGAGAGAGAGAGAGAGAGAGAGAGAGAGAGAGAGAGAGAGAGAGAGAGAGAGAGAGAGAGAGAGAGAGAGAGAGAGAGAACGAACGAACGAACTAACGAAGACTTTATTTTCAAAGGGTAACAAATTGGGCACGCAGGCCCGTCTTACATTCGGCCCTTCCATTCACTCATCTTTCTTTCATCAACAGTGCATAGGAAAAAACATTGTCACATGAATTTTGTAAACATAAACAATGCATATTACTATGTTATGAGACACATCCACCACCCACCCACACACCCCCATTCACTCCAACTCCCCC
>JACEFZ010012627.1:0-32500 GCA_014155875.1 Cepaea nemoralis | reverse complement strand
AACCTGTCAATATTATTATTAAGGATGCTAAGAGTGATAGCACGCAAACATCACGATGTAGATGAACACGGTGACGTCATGAAGACAGCTTAAAGATGCCTACCCCCCCCCCCCCCCCCCATCCCCCCCCAACACGTTTGACATGCACCAAAGAGGTGCAGCATTCTGTTATCAGTTGTTTTGTTTTATCAGTGAAGTGGTGAAACCTGTAGAAATTCATGGGCGAATGAAGGTCCAGTATGGTGATGCATGCCTGTCAGTCCAGCAAGTGTATGAGTGAAGTGGGAAGATTCGACCCGTAATGAAATACAGACGACGTGGACTTCTGAGTAAAGGTGTCCTTTGGCAACATGACAATGCTCGACCTCATACTGCCCGTGCACATTTTGAAACGACCGAAGACCTTCACTTTCAGTGTGTACCACATCCCCCGTACTGGCCAGACCTAACCCCAAGTGATTTCCACCTGTTTGGACAACCCAAAGCGTTAGAAAATTTTCAGGTTTTCATTTGAATACCCCTCGTAATATCACAGATTCACAAACACACACACAACACATGCATAATACCACAGATACACAAACATATACACATCGCAGAAATAATATCACAGATATGCAAACATAGACACAAAGTTACACATAACAGATACAGAAAAAGATACACATCACAGAGGGTTCTTGAGTACTTTATTGAAACAAGCGTATGGTCTCATTTTCGATTCAGTGAACTATAATACTCTTCTGTAACAGCAAAGCGCGCTGGACTCCCTGGCGAAGGTGTTAAGGACGCTGTTCCTAATCCCGTATACTTACGCACGAAACACAGCTGCGGGAGATTCGGCAGCGGATCGCGTCGCGTTGGTTTCTTACGGAAAATTATGCGAGCCGGTCGTTCAGAAAGCAATGGCAAACTACTGAATGTAAAACTTACCAAGACATCGTCAGCAGCTGAAAAATGCTGGTGTTGACTGCAATGTCCTGTAAATAAGGTATGGAAAAAAAAAAACGTTAGCGCCCATGTGCTTTTCATGTTTGTTTGTTTATTGTTGTTTTTCTTGTTTTTGCGTTCACTCGCTTTGAATTCAAACATAGTCCACACGTGCTACTGCGTCTGGTGCACTGAGCTGCTTTTTGGGCTTAGATTAGCTTTCTCTATTACCAGTGTCCCTCGCCATCAGGCGGTTCCCACTCCGACTTCTGAGGTATTTGCAATTTACGTCCAAAGGTCATGGACGAGAAGCCAACATTTTAGTTCAACTGACCAGCGTAGGGGTTGAACATGCTACCTCGGCAACAGCACACTAGCGAGTGCTTTATCCATTCGGCCATGCTGATCTCCTGTTTTTCAATTGATTTGTTTGATTTGTTCAGTATCTAAGTGTCACTCCCATGTGTTGAAATATGCATGCTCTTTGTACTCTGGCCAATGTTTCATCTATTTCAATACATACATAAATGAATATATCTTACAACGAGAAACCACGCGGAGACTCTGAGGGACATAGACAAACCTGAGCATTTTTTGGCGTTCGCTCGTTGAACTCAAACGTAGTTCATACACGAACTACTACTTCTGGTGAACTGGTCAGTATTTTTCGGTGTGGATTAGCTTTCCCTATTACTAGTGTCCCTCAACATCAGGCGAACCCACTCTGAAATCTGAGGTACTTTTATTTACGTCCCCAAGTCAAGAACGAGATATCAACATTTTAGTCCAACTGACCGGCGTAGGAACTGAACCCCTTACCTCGGCACCAACACACCGGAAGCTTAATAACAAGCGCTCTTATCCATTCGGTCATGCAGACCCCCACCTGAACCTTGAAATAACGAGGTTGTTTACGCACCAAGGGAGATAACTGGATAAATACTCGTTTCCATGCTGTAGTACTCCCCCTTGTGTCTGAAAATTGATGCTCCCTGATTTACTGAATTAAGCAACGAATGTCTTTGTCTGGTTTGGAGTACAATTTAGTGGGCGCGTTAGCTAATTTGATATGGAGCTGAGCTGAAAATGTAATTAGCACTGTGGAATGAGGGTTCGACATCTTGACTCATCGCCTGCTAAGTGAGGGAAAGATCGGCCACATGTTCCTTCAATATGTGAAGGCCCTATGACACCCCAGAGTCATAGCAGGTTCTTTCTTCTCTACAATATATGTACATCTATTCAGGGGGTCGAGGGGTGTTACACTCAAGAGGGTAGAATTCATATTCATTTATATATATAAACTGAGAGCGAGAAAGAGAGAGTGAGTGAGTGAGTGAGTGAGTGAGTGAGAGAGAGAGAGAGAGAGAGAGAGAGAGAGAGAGAGAGAGAGAGAGAGAGAGAGAGAGAGAGAGAGAGAGAGAGAGAGAGAGAGAGAGAGAGAGAGAGAAACGAACGAACGAACGAACGAACGACTTTATTTTCAAAGGGTAACAAATTGGGCACGCAGGCCCGTCTTACATTCGGCCCTTCCATTCACTCATCTTTCTTTCATCAACAGTGCATAGGAAAAAAACATTGTCACATGAATTTTGTAAACATAAACAATGCATATTACTATGTTATGAGACACATCCACCACCCACCCACACATCCCCCATTCACTCCAACTCCCCCACCCAACCACACACATAACCCACACACACATACATTCCCCCACCCATCCACCACATCCCTACACCTACACATCTCCCCACCCACACATACCTCTCACCCACCACACATCCCATCCACCCACACCCCAAGCACACATACATTCAATAACCCACACATCCCCCACCTACACACATCTCCCCACCCACTCACATATCCTCTACCCGTCCCATTACCCACCAACAATCACTCACCCACATATCCTCCTCCACCCACACACCTCCACCCACCCAGCCAAACACACATTCCTCAGCCACACACACATCTCCCCGTCAACTCACATATTCCGCACCTACCCACACACAAATTCCGCACCCACCCACATAATCTCCCATCTCCCCCAGCCCACTCACAGATCCCGAGCCCACACCTACAAACATCCCCCACCATCTCCTAACCTGCACACACTCACCCACCCACATATCCTCTACCCACCCACATATCCTCTATCCACCCATCCCCCAACCAAACATCCCTTAACCACACACCCTTACTCATATACAGTCACCCACCCACACATCCTCTACCCAACCACACATCCTCCATCCACCCATCCCCCAGACACACATCCCTTAACCACACACTCCTACCCATACACACACACACATCCCCACCCACGCACAATCTCCCCACCCATACACACATCCTTCACACACATCCCCACCCACCAACACATCCCCCATTCACAAACACACACCTCCCATCCACGCACACACACAACCCACACACACATCCCCAACTCATACACTCATCCCCTCACACATCCCTAGACACACGTACTTATCCCTCAACAACTAACACCCACACATCCCTTACCCACTCATCAACACATACATCTCCTATCTAGCCACCCACACTCACACACTCCAACCACCCATCTAAGCACACATCCCCTACCCTCACACACATCCTTCACCCACCCGCAAACCCAACCACACCTTCGCCCACCCACACACACATCATTTATCCACACCCAGCTCCCCTCCCACACAACACCACACCCACACACATCCCAAAGATTCATCCCTCACCAACACACACATCTCCAAACACATCCCCCACACATCTCCTACCCATCCACACATCCCCCAACTACAATCACTCTCACTACCCACACATACATCCTCCATCCAGCCACACACCCCCAACCCAGCCAGACATATCCCCCACCCACACACACATCTCCAAATCCATCACCCACACCCATCATGCACCCCTCCCCAACCCACATACATCCCCCACACATATCTCACCCACACACACTCCCCACCCATCCACTCAAACATCCCACACCCATACACATCCTTCACCCACACCCCCAAACCCACAACCACCCCCACCTGCACACATCTCCCACCCACCACCTATCCCCACACCCACATCTCCCCACCCATACATATATCCCCACCCATCCCATAAGCCACCATCAATCATCCACCAACATATCCTCCTCCACCCACTCACCCACAACCACCTAGCAAAACACACATCCCCACCCACACACACATCTCCCCGCCAACCCATACATCCCGCACGTACCCACACACAAATCCCCCACCCACCAACATAATCCCACCCCGCCCACACACACATACACACACACACACACACACACACACACACACACACATCCCCCCATCCCCCAACCTACTATTATGATCAAACTCCCACACTTTACACACACATACAGTGACGATTGTCGTGAGCATTGTCGAAAAATTGTAAGAAAATGGAGAAAAATTGTACATATACATTTTGTAACTTAAAAATTAGTGATGCAATTCAACTCTCTCTCTCTCTCTCTCTCTCTTTTTTTTCTCTCTCTCTCTCTCTCTCTCTCTTTTTTTCTCTCTCTCTCTCTCTCTCTCTCTCTCATACTCTCTAATTCTCTCACCCACTCTACAGTGATGTACATGTGTTCATGTTATAAATTATAACATCAGTTGGCATTCAAAATGGTAATATGAACATGAGAATACACAACATATATGGAATAGCATGTTACATGATATGCATGCGTTTAAATCTCTCTCTCTCTCTCTCTCTCTCTCTCTCTCTCTCTCTCTCTCTCTCTCTCTCTCTCTCTCTCTCTCTCTCTCTCTCTCTCTCTCTCTCTCTCTTTCTCTGTCTTTCTCGCTCTCTTCTCACTAACACACACCCATAGACACTCACAAACAATGGCCGCACACATACACACATTAACAAATCCATTCTTCCACTGTCTTCTCTCGTTCGCTCACTCTCCTTCCCTCCCTCTCTCTCTCTCTCTCTCTCTCTCTCTCTCTCTCTCTCACTCTCGCAATCACTATTTCAATCACCTGCACATCCCACACCTCCCCACCTTTCACACATCTCCCCTCCCACACAAAACTCCACCCATAAACACATTCCCCCCACACCCTCCCCCCACATACCTCCCCCATACAAATCCTCGCCCACACATCTCCCCACCAACTCACACATCCTCCACCTACAAACATTCTCGCCACCCACACATACATCCTCCACCCACTCACATTTACCCCATCCACACTCACACACTCCCACCCACGCAGACATATCCCATTCACAGACACCCCCACACTCATCCCCCACACCCATTACACACCCATCCCCCAACCCACACAATCTCCTGCACACCCATTCACCCACCCAAACAAAAAAAAAAGCGTAAAAATTAGTGATGCAATTCAACTCTCTCTCTCTCTCTCTCTCTCTCTCTCTCTCTCTCTCTCTCTCTCTCTCTCTCTCTCTCTCTCTCTCACTAACTCTCTCACTCACATCACAGTAATGTTATATTATACATGATAAAATCAAATGGCATACAACATGATAAGATGAGAATAAACACCAAAAAAAAAAAAATAAAATATGGAATAGCATGTTACAGGACAATCAAGTGGCATTAAACGATACCTCGTAATATGAAAGATGAGAATACATAAAAAATATGGAATAGCATGTTACATGAAATGCGTGCGCTCAACTCTCTCTCTCTCTCTCTCTCTCTCTCTCTCTCTCTCTCTCTCTCTCTCTCTCTCTCTCTCTCTCTCTCTCTTCTCTCACACACATGTACATACACACACCGCACACATCCATATACTTACTCACACGTACTCACATAACACCCGAATATACACTCCCTCGCATACACTGCATGCATGCACACTTACACATACAAAGATATACAATACATACACGAGCACACACACACACACACACACTCATCCATACACACATATGCACACGAACATGCATATAAACGCATATAAACACATGAACGCACACCTTAACACACGTACAGACATACACACAGAGGCACACACAGATACACACATGCACACACACATGTACACCCATCCAGACATGCACACACATACATCACACTTTCTCATGCACTCTCTCATTCACCCACACTCTCTCTTTTACACACTCACTCGCTCTCACACTCACTCATTCGAGCACGTACACGCATACCCACAAATTCTCTCTCACTCACTCACGCTCCCTTACTCACTCATTTACTCGCTGACTCTCTAACTCACTCACTAACTTTCACACTCTATCACACAGACAGGTAGACACACAACACACCCACTCTCTCAGATTCACTCATTCTCTAACTAAATCTCTCAAACATATGTCCACACACACCCACTCACTTTTACACTCACTCAGGCACACGCGCATGCATACTCACTCACTCTCACTCATACTAATTCTTCCACTCACACTCTTTCTCACTCACTCTCTCACCCACTGTCTCGCTCACACAAATACAGTGAAGAATGATAGTGGAAAAATGATAGTGGAAAAATGATACTAGTAGGTGACTTATGGAGGCATATAGTCGGTATGAAGTAAGTATTGAAAGAGTTTTCGGTTGAATGTGTAGGGACTCATTGATGTTTTCAGTTCTGGTGGAAGGCTATTCCACAAGTGAGCACCAGAATATGCGAAACAAGTTTTGTATAAGTCCAATCTAGGCTTTGGAAGCTGTAATAAATTTAAGCGCTTACTGTTCATTGCATTAGATTGAATTAACGGTAGAAGATACTCTGGGGTATTTTTCAGATATAATTTTATTCACTAATTTGGCTTTGTTAAAAAGGAAGCGCTTTTGAAGTGGTAGAAGTCTTAGATGGCTGTATAATTTATTACTTTCAACGTGCTTTATGCACAAACTAGACGTATAGCGCGGTTTTGAAGCGAACACAATCGTTTCATATTAGATTTAGGGCAGGATTGAGAGAGAGAGAGAGAGAGAGAGAGAGAGAGAGAGAGAGAGAGAGAGAGAGAGAGAGAGAGAGAGAGAGAGAGAGAGAGAGAGAGATATCGTCGGCATCATCATCATCATCATCATCATCATATTCTGTGGCTTTTCCTCTGCTGAATTCTCCCCAACTAATAGTTTCCAAATGTCTCCCTACTATAAGCCAAATATGACTCCTGTGTTAAGTTTATGTGAAAATTATTTACCAGATCTGACGGTCAGCCAGGCCGAATGGATACAATTCTCGTTATTAAACATCCTGTGTGCTGATGTCGAGGTAGCGGGTTCAGACTCTACACAGTTCAGTTGGATTAAAATGTTGACTTCTCGTCCTTGACTATCCAAACAATTTCCCGGTACCTGCGACCACCGGGGCCGTTAGATCAGCACCACCTCGTTAACTCGAAGCCCCGGGAAGTAAACACCTGATCATCTTCATCATTGTCTAGTAATTGTTTGGAAAGAAACCGTCTTGAGGAAGGGAAATGGCCACCTCGCCTCATGTGCAGAATTTACGAAGGGCTAACGCAACAGTGAATATTTGAACTGCACAATAATGAGAACAATAATGAGAGAAAATAAGGAAGGAAGGAAGGAAGGAAGGAAGGAAGGATGGAAGGAAGGAAGGAAGGAAGGAAGGAAGGAAGGAAGGAAGGAAGGAAGGGAGGAAACGGACTGATGTGAAAGAGAAGCAGATGTTGTTTTTAACCGAATGAAAACATCAATCCGGGTGTAATCTAAAACTTTCATCTCTTGGAGAATGAAACGGCTGCCTATAATGTCTTATGCTGAGTGACAGATTGCCAGATATAGGAAACAGTTACTACGATGACAGGAGGCTGGGCGCTTCCAATAACCACGTGCTACAGGTAGCTTCAATTTTACAACCAGGTAAGCAAGACGGCTTCCCATAAATTAACCCACGCCGGGCACATTGTCTCTCAGCCGGTAGTAGCACTCGCCTTCTGGCTCGGCGTGCTTCTTCTCACTCGCGGCTCTTGCCCTGTCAGCAAATTATTGCTACGTCCGCACAAACACGCCATCGCTGCATTGATTCCACATGCTTCCTTCTAAGTTCCTCGGTGATTGGTTGCTAACCACGCCATTAATTACTTCCATGATGTGTTACTTCCGGCCTGGTGTAACCTTGTACACCACCAAATGCGTGATCAACGTTACGAAGTAAAGAGAATCTTATCTATTGCAAGTCAGCATGACCGAATGAATAAGAGCTCTCGCTCTTAAACGTCCAGTTCGCTGGTACCGAGGTAGCAGGTTCAGTCCCTACACCGGTCAATTGAACTCAAATGTTGACTAATTGTCCTTGACTTGGCGACGTAAATTACCAATGTCTCAGAAGTCAATCACCCGATGGTGAAGGACACTGGTATTTGGGAAAGCTAATCCACACGCAAAATCAATCCAGCACACTATACGTAGTAGCACTTGTATGGACTACGCTTGAGTTCAAAACGAGCCACACAAAAAAATAAATAATTGGAAAACGACTAAACCAAATAGTAATGAACTACAACGGTTCATTAACTGCTGGCTGTGCAGAACGGAAGGATTAAAATGATATGTTAAACAGTTAGTTGCATATCCTTTAAAGGACGGAGCAGTCAACCGCAGCATTTTTTGGCTGTTCGTGATTGCTGGGCAAGTTTTACGTTCACTAGTTTGTCATTGCTTTCTGAACGACCAGCACCCATACCATTTCTTTATAAAAAAAAACAACGTAAGGCGGTCTGATACCAAATCTCCCACAGTTGTGTTTAGAACGCGGGTATGCGGGAATACGAACTGCGCCCGTAAACACCTTCGTTACGGAGCCGGCAAAGTGATGTGACGGAATCATTAATGCAGAACTTTCGCAGAGAACCAGACATGTTCCAACGAATCAAAAAGTTCCCTGTCTGGGAGCTGGCTGTTGATCTGAAAGACTACGGTTGAAAAACAACAGTTTCCGTTGCCACCTGACATTCTATTGCACTCCTCGTCCGCTCAGCAGTTGACGCTGATCGTCTTATACGAGTCAAGAATCGAGGACAGCAGTCACACAAGATGGTGTAGGGGTTTAACCCTCTACCTCGACATAACAACATTGGAAGTTTAAGAGCGAACTCTCTTATCCATGCAGCCATGCTTACCTTCAATCGCCCTCCATGTTTCTGCTGTCTGCTGTAAGTAAAGAAACCTTGACCTTGTACACGCCTTCACGTGCATTGGACACATGGTGCTTGACCCATATTTAATATATAGACCAATCATCACTCGGTGAGTCATGTGATTAGTATCACGTGGCCGATTTAACCCCCCAAAACATGTATCGGTACATATTTTAGGCTAGGTCAATCTGGGATACCAGATCATTTGTGGAAAATCCTAATCCGGCCCGATGCGAATCGAACTCATGACCATAGCGCTTAAAAAGTCGCTTAAAAGTCGACAGGGTCGACTTCATTGCACCGGGTTTTATCCCATATGGCTCAGTCTCTTTCCGCAGGGCGGAAAGCGTCGCACAAAGCACGAACTCCGTAGCTTTTAGCGACGACCCACAGGAGTCTCCGAAACATTTAACTCGTAAACCGAAGGACGCGGCCCGGAATCGAACCCACAACCTTCGGAGCACGAGTCAAACGGCTTGACCACTTCGCCACAGAGACTCCCAATTGACCATAGCGTCTGAAGGTGAGTGTTTAGCCATGACGCTACCGCAGCTATCGCTTCATACTGTAGTACTGATTTAGCGTTCATCACCGTCTAGCACAGTGGTTCTCAACCTTTTATTGGCCCATGCACCTCTTCAGCATATGTTCAGAATGTCATTCTCCCCTTTCATGTTTCCTTTCTATAAATTCCCCTGGCCCTACAGAGTAAACGTAAAAATGGAAGCTAAATGTTATAATACATACTAGCACCAGTCTAAACGTCTACATAAAACGTGATTTGCGGGTGTACTTACGTTATAAAATGAATTTCAGAAGAGCGAGAAGTACAGAACCGTAAAGTATGGAGGGAAAAACAATATCAAGTAATCGGTTCTTGTATAAACGCGATCTTGACATAATCTTAATTCTCTCCCCCCCCCCCCCTTTCCCCACTGGAAACCCTAAATTCCATCACCCCCCTCCCCCCGAGGGGGGTGGGGGAAAATTCCCCACCTGTTTAGAACCACTGGTCTAGTAGCTCCTTTGCAGAACGTCGTGCTCATCACGACCCAGGGAAAACACTCTAGATCAGTGTTTCCCAACGTGGGGCCTACGCCCCACAGGGGGGCAATTTGACTGTTAAGGGGGGCAATTCGAAAATGGAAGAAATCGGCTGAATATAACAAAACGGGGAGACTTGAGACTGAAGTTAACTAAATTGGAACCTGATATAAGATCTCTTTGCAGCAAGCATCAAGCGCAAGGATCTCACTAAATTTAAATAATAAATAATTACTAATAATTAAAATAATATAGAAAAATCTTTCATTAAAATTATTTGTACTTGAATTTCAGTTCTCCATTATATGTTTTGAAAATTTACTTACTGTGTTTGCTCAATAATTACCTAGTGATTTCTTCCTAAAACCTATCATTCAAGTTTCTTTAGTGAACATTTCAATTTTTGAATATTAAAAATAATGTATATGTTGAGGGGGGGGGGGGGGCGTGGGGCCGGGGGGGGGGGACAATATGAACTTTAGAAAGGCTTAAGTGGGGCATGGTACAAAAAAGGTTGGGAAACACTGCTCTAGATCATCTGACAGACCCCAAGTCTTATGCGTTTTAATGTCGGTGGTGTCTTCAATTTCCTGAGTCCGTTCCCGTGCTGGTCGACAACTGTCCCTTCTGCCAAGAACCACGCCCTCCCTCTCCGCTCTCTCCACGCCATCGTGACGTTTAATATGGCCAAAGTATTTAATTTTCCCAGACATGAGACAGCTTATGATTCACCTATCTTTGAGGTTCAGATCACGTGGAATGTCAATATATTTCTTCTTCTTGATCTGAGACATGAGACAGCTTATGAGTCGCCTATCTTTGAGGTTCAGATCACGTGGAATGTCAATATATTTCTTCTTCTTGATCTGAGACATGAGACAGCTTATGAGTCACCTATCTTTGAGGTTCAGATCACGTGGAATGTCAATATATTTCTTCTTCTTGATCTGAGACATGAGACAGCTTATGAGTCACCTATCGTTGAGGTTCAGATCACGTGGAATGTCAATATATTTCTTCTTCTTGATCTGAGACATGAGACAGCTTATGAGTCACCTTTCTTTGAGGTTCAGATCACGTGGAATGTCAATATATTTCTTCTTCTTGATCTGAGACATGAGACAGCTTATGAGTCACCTTTCTTTGAGGTTCAGATCACGTGGAATGTCAATATATTTCTTCTTCTTGATCTGAGACATGAGACAGCTTATGAGTCACCTTTCTTTGAGGTTCAGATCACGTGGAATGTCAATATATTTCTTCTTCTTGATCTGAGACATGAGACAGCTTATGAGTCACCTTTCTTTGAGGTTCAGATCACGTGGAATGTCAATATATTTCTTCTTCTTGATCTGAGACATGAGACAGCTTATGAGTCACCTTTCTTTGAGGTTCAGATCACGTGGAATGTCAATATATTTCTTCTTCTTGATCTGAGACATGAGACAGCTTATGAGTCACCTTTCTTTGAGGTTCAGATCACGTGGAATGTCAATATATTTCTTCTTCTTGATCTGAGACATGAGACAGCTTATGAGTCACCTTTCTTTGAGGTTCAGATCACGTGGAATGTCAATATATTTCTTCTTCTTTGTTCACGGTAATTTAAGATTATTTTTTTTCTTTTGTTTTTCTTTCTCGCACTTTTAACTCATGCTTAGTTCATCCATGTGCTATCACTTCTAGTAGTGCTGCATAGAATAGATCTTTACGTGTGGATTAGCTTTCCCTGTTATTAGTGTCCCTCGCTATCAGGCGACCCCACTCTAACTTCTGAAGTACTTGCAATTTACGTCCCAAAGTCAAGGACGAGAAGTCAACCTCTAAACAGTAATATGATGGAATCTCTCTAGAAGTGAGGTTTCACAGTAGTATGATGGAATCTCTCTAGAAGTGAGGTTTCACAGTAGCATGATGGAATCTCTCTAGAAGTGAGGTTTCACAGTAGTATGATGGAATCTCACTAGCAGTGAGGTTTCACAGTAGTATGATGGAATCTCTCTAGAAGTGAGGTTTCACAGTAGTATGATGGAATCTCTCTAGAAGTGAGGTTTCACAGTAGTATGATGGAATCTCTCTAGAAGTGAGGTTTCACAGTAGTATGATGGAATCTCTCTAGAAGTGAGGATTCACAGTAGTATGATGGAATCTCTCTAGAAGTGAGGTTTCACAGTAGTATGATGGAATCTCTCTAGAAGTGAGGTTTCACAGTAGTATGATGGAGTCTCTCTAGAAGTGAGGTTTCACAGTAGTATGATGGAATCTCTCTAGAAGTGAGGTTTCACAGTAGTATGATGGAATCTCTCTAGAAGTGAGGTTTCACCCAGGGAGATCAGGCCCCTAATTTTATATAAGTAAGCGCCATAGACAGGAATCGAACCAAGTTTCTCTAGCATTAGAGATAGGTCTCTTATTACCTCTTTGTTTCTACATTAGAAAAAAAAAAACAACAAACATTGATACTAGATAAAAATAGACTTGCTTGCCAAGGTTAAGAAAGCGAATATGAGTGATTGCGCTAGAGGTAGTGTTATTAATGCATAAACTGTGGATAGATCATTCCCTCCGGTAAATTATATTCTGCACTGAATTACTGTTTTTTGTTTTGTTTCAAGAAAGATAACTCAGGGATTTTGTTGAAAGATAACTCTGGGGTACTGTAAATCGCCGTTGCAACTAGACCGCAAACACTAACTGCAAATATGGCCGCTGTCCAGATGTCGGATATCCGGTTTCTGCAGTCTCTGGTCACGCGAGACTATACGATTGGCTATGTGGGTATCTAGTTAGATATGGCTGGCAGACTGCTCTGTGAGGAGATGGGAGGAGATCAGTGATAAGGAAGCTATTTTTGTGATTGATGTTCTGTGGGGGAAATAACTCACCATTAGGTCCGCACACAATTCTTAAATGGGCCATATAAATCTTAACACGACCTGGCTGGATCAGGACTGGCTGTATTATCATCATCATAAGCTCATTATTGATTATCGTATCATGTTAGGTGAAACAATCGCATACACGCTATCTATGTATCTATGTATCTATCTATCTATCTATCTATCTATCTATCTATCTATCTATCTATCTATCTATCTATCTATCTATCTATCTATCTATCTATCTATCTATCTATCTATCTATCTATCTATCTATCTATCTATCTATTCTATCTATCTGTCTGTCTGTCTGTCTGTCTGTCTGTCTGTCTGTCTGTCTGTCCTGTCTGTCTGTCTGTCTGTCTGTCTGTCTGTCTGTCTGTCTGTCTGTCTGTCTGTCTATGCTAGGATTATTTTTTTTTAAAATGTTGTCGTATAATTTTCATTTAAAAAATAATGTTGTCGTATAATTTTCATGTAAATAATGATGTGGTGGTATCGAGAACAACCTTAGATAAACGAAGACCAACTTACAAAAAGCATTAGAAAGAGCACTTGAAAGATCTGTACATCTTCCCCCACCAATTTACTTGGGTAAATGGAGCGGCGGCAGCAGCAGCAGCAGCAGAAGAAAAAAGAGGAGGAGGAGGTGGAGGAGGAGGGGGAGGAGGGGGAGGAGGAGGGGGAGAAGGAGGGGGAGGGTGGAGGAGGGGAGGAGGAGGGGGAGGGGGAGGAGGAGGAGAATGGGAAGGGGGTGGAGGAGGAGGATGGAGGAGGGGGAGGAGGAGGGAGGAAGAGGGGGAGGAGGAGGAGGAAGAGGAGGGGGAGGAGGGAGGAGGAGGAGGGAGGAGGAGGAGGGAGGAGGAGGAGGGAAGGAAGAGGAGGAGGAGAGGAGGGGGAGGAGGGGAGGAGGAGGAGGGGGAGGAGGGGAGGAGGAGGAGGGGGAGGAGGGGAGGAGGAGGAGGGGGAAGAGGATGAGGAGGAGGGGGAGGGGAGGAGGAGGAGGAGGAGGAGGAGCAATAGAAAGAGCACTTGAAAGATCCTTACATCTTCCCCTAACAATTCACTTGGGTAAATGGAGCGGCGTCAGCAGCAGCAGAAGGAAAAGGAGGAGGAGGAGAAGGAGGGAGAAGAGGAGGAGGAGAAGAGGATTATAACGCATATGCCTGTAGATAACTGTAGCGAAAATGTCCACCTGTTTGAGAAATATGCAACAATCTTACATATATAGCAATGCTATTAAAAGTTATGTCCCCTCGCTATATATAAATTATAATGTAAATTAAAATATTAAATAATATTAAGTAAATAACTGTTTGTACACTAACAAACTATGACAGTTGGCAGCACAGGAAAGAGAAGAAGACGTGTAGAAAATTTGTAGAAAACGTAGCGAAAAGGTCCACCTGTTTGAGAAATATGCAACAATTTTACATATAAAGCAATGCTATTAAAAGTTATGTCCCCTCGCTATATATAAATTATAATGTAAATTAAAATATTAAATAATATTAAGTAAATAACTGTTTGTACACTAACAAACTATGACAGTTGGCAGCACCGGAAAGAGAAGAAGACGTGTAGAAAATTTCATCTCAATCGGATTGACCGTTCGCAAACGCATAAATAACATACATACATACTTACAGACATACATCGCATTTTATATATATATAGACTAGACAACTGTTTATGTTCAGTATTTTGTCATTGCTGTCTCAACGGCCGACACTTATACCATTGAAATCAACACAAGGCGGTTTGCTTCCGAATCGTCTGCGTCTAATTTGGAATTACGTATGTGGGGGTTTTGTGAAATTGTGGTCACTGCCCAAGCCACAGAGTCAGTGTTTTTAACCAATGTGTATTTGAAGTTTGTACTGACGTGCGTGTTTGTTTGTACCAATGTGTATTTGAAGTTTGTACTGACGTGCGTATGTGTTTGTACCAATGTGTATTTGAAGTTTGTACTGACGTGCGTGTGTGTTTGTGCCAATGTGTATTTGAAGTTTGTACTGGCGTGCGTGTGTGTCTCCCGCCCCGTGACCAGTAGATTGAGAGTTCGATGCCGGGCTACGACATTCTGTTCACGAGTGCTATTTTCTCGGAGATTTCAGGGGGTCGTCGTTGGAGCTACGGAGTTCGTGTTTTGTGTGATGTTTCCGGCAGGCGGTCCTGTGGAAAGAGACCGAGCCATATGGGATAAAGCCCAGTGCAATATTGTCGATCTTATTGCCTGTTTGTTTGGACAGCTTCTGCGAGTCCTGTTTGAGGCCGCAAACAGCAATACAATTGCTGGCTAGAAACGTTATCTAATAGGGCAATGTTGACAGCAGCCGGAGCTTCGTGGGGCGCCTCCGTTATCTAGACACACTGCCGTTGACATTGTCATGACGACGCTGTCATTCCAAATAATATCCTGCTTGTCCAAAGTGTTGCAAATGACACCATGGTGGTCAAAGTCGGAGATATAAACATTATCCAACTCTGCCGGAACTACGTCAGAGCAACTTCCGGTCTATTTCAATGGAAGCTGCCATATTTTTCAGCCCCGCACATATGGGAGATAACTGACAGGATTTGATGAAAGATATAAACAGCGACGGTAATCCGGTAGCAGTTACTGGCCTTGTGATGCAAGTGTGGTATTTTATGTGCACCGCGTAATGGGTTCATGCACTGGAGTGTCTACAATCCTCTACTTCTTTTTCTTTCTTCTTTCGGGGAGAGTGCGTCACTCTTAGTTACGCACCTCAAAGGTCAGAGTGTCCGACTTCGGTATGCGTTTGAGTAAAGTTTGCTTCCACAACCGATCCTGTGGTGAAGGGTTTACGAATATAATTCATAATCCAGCATATCGCGTTTGAAACACAGATGCAGGCGATGTGGAAGCAAACCGCATTGCGCTGGATTCCATACAATGACAAGAGTGCTGGTCGTTCAGAAAGCAATGGAAAACTACTGAATGAAAACTTGCTATACAAAGAAAAATTACAAACAGCGAAGATTTTATAGAGTCCATCTGGCTCATGGGAAGAGACAGTGAGAGGAAGAGGCAGGAAAAGGAAGAGACAGTGAGAGGAAGAGACAGTGAGAGGAAGAGACAGTGAGAGGAAGAGACAGTGAGAGGAAGAGACAGTGAGAGAAAAAGGTAGTGAGAGGATGAGACAGTGAGAGGAAGAGACAGTGAGAGGAAGAGATAGTGAGAGGAAGAGACAGTGAGAGAAAAAGGTAGTGAGAGGATGAGACAGTCAGAGGAAGAGGCAGTGAGAGGAAGAGACATTGATAGGAAGAGACATGAGAGTGAGTAACACGTAAAGCTAGTGAGGAGAAGAAAGATACAGATGGTGAGAGGAAGAGGTAGTGAGTGGGATAGGTAAAGGTAGGAAGAGATAGTGAAAAAAAAATAAGTTGAGAAAGAGAGAAAAGGGTTGAGAGAAGAATAGGTAGAAAGAAGAAGAGGTAGAAAGAGGAAGAGGTGGAAAGAAGAAGAGGTAAAGGGAGGAAAAGGTACAGAGATTAAGAAGAAGTAAGTAGAAATGGTAGAGAGAGAGAGAGAGAGAGAGAGAGAGAGAGAGAGAGAGAGAGAGAGAGAGAGAGAGAGAGAGAGAGAGAGAGAGAGAGAGAGAGAGAGAGAGAGAGAGGGAGGGAGGGTTGGAGAAAGTAAGGTAATGGGAGTGAGGGGAAAAACCATTGTCGGGCAATAACTCTAATCATAAAGTAGAAAGAAAAAAAAAAAAACTACATTCACGGGTATTGGCATGGTGACGCTCATCTCATAGACCAAACATTGTGCGACCTGGCCAGTAACTCGCCCCACACGCCTCGGCCACGTCACGGGATAGCTACGGTCACAGACAGACAACTAACTGCTGTCACGGACATTGGCGAAACTTCTTGGCGTGGATGTCGTGTTGTTTCCCCTGCAAATAAATATTGGATTTCTATTGAACTCTGGCGTAGTTATGTTTCGTCAACAGGTGAGCTGTCTGTCCTCCGTCAGTATGTCTGTCTGTCTGTCTGTCTGTCTGTCCGTCCGTCCGCCCGTCCGTCTGTCTGTCTTGAGAAAAGCCTTAGATGTGATAAACCATACTAAACAAAAAAAAAAAAAAAAAAAACAACAAACAAACAAACAAACAAACAAACTAAAAGCAGTTTTTAAACTGTGAAATTAATTTTTTTTTAAAGAATCTTGTCTGTCAAACAGAAAACAAGTAGTATCACACAATAAAACGTTATTTAAAACCATTACCTCTAATATTGGAGTACCCCTTGGTTCTATACTAGGACCTTTACTATGTGCCATATATATAGATACTCTACCTTGATATCTTTCGTCGTTTTGCGATCTAACTGCAGACGAATGTACAGTATATACGAACGCTAGGAACTGTTATGTGCTGGAATCTCCCTTGCAACAAGAATTAAATAGCGTAGTTAACTGGAGCTTTGCAAACCATATGCACATTAACATTACTAAAACACAGTCTGTGTGGATAGCAACCAGGCAAAGACTCAAAACTCACAAAGAACTCTTCATTTCGACATTGGTAACATGCCCGTAGAAAGTGTAAGTGAACATAAAGAACTGGGTCTCATCGATGTATAGAAATGTAACCTTTAATTCCATGTTTAAGCGCTCGTTAACACTTAGAACATTCTTTGATGAAAACCCAAGAAAAATATTCTCTCTCTCTCTCTCTCTCTCTCTCTCTCTCTCTCTCTCTCTCTCTCTCTCTCTCTCTCTCTCTCTCTCTCTCTCTCTCTCTCACGCACGCACGCGCCCGAGCGCGTGCACATACACACATTGACTATTATTCAACAACCTGAGACGGTTGTTTCAATTCAATCACAAAGGTGACTCTACTCTGCTCAGAAAAGAGGCTGTGAGTTCAATATATAGTATAAAGGTTACCGACACTTCTAGCCTATACAATTATCTTCAGCCACTACCACTCCGCAATAGCTTACATTTTAATAAGACCACACTAATTTACATAATCATATATATCAAAGTGCTCCAAACTACATTTGACCATTATTTAAATATAACGCAAGACACTGCGAACGACTAACCATATTACATGTCCCTACTCCTAGGGTACAGATTTATACAAAAATAAGCTTAGCGTACTCTGCAGCTCATCTGTGGAACAGTCTCCCATATCAAATCAAAGACACCACCAATTCCTGTACATGCAACCGCGATTTATTTGAACACTATTCCAGTGCAGACTATTTGTCCCCTTAAAACATAATAATTTCAAAGGGCAACTAGTTTAATAAATATGCTCCTAATTACTGGCACATTACAAATCTTCTTCTTCTTCTTCAGCTTTCCGAGCCATTGAGGTTCTTTGCTGCAAATACAATCCGTCTCCATTCGTCTCTCTGGTGGACCTTCTCTTGCCAGTCGTTGATTCCAAGTGCTTGTAGGTCTGTACATGTATTATCTCTCCACCGTCTTCTTGGTCTACCTCGGGGTCTACGGTCATTTATTTCCTGAGTGTAAGCGAGTTTTGTTTCCCTATTATCTTCCATTCTTTCTATATGCCCCAGCCATTGTAGTCTATTAGCCTTCATGATACCAGTGATTAGCGGGGACTTAAACAGATCATAAATGTCTTTGTTACTTCTTCTTTTCCACTCTCCACTTTGTGTATCCCTAATGGGTCCAAAGATGCGTCTTAAAATTTTGTTCTCAAAGGTTTGTAACAAGGCTTCGTCTCCTTTCGTTGTACTCTAGGTTTCAGAGCCATACAGCACAACTGGTCTGATCAGTGTTTTGTATATTGTGATTTTGGTGTTACGAGATAGCGCCTTTGATTTTAGTAGATGTTGTAGTGCATAGTATATCTTATTTCCAGAGTTGATTCTAGTTTGTATTTCTTCCCTTATGATGTTGGAGCAGTTGAAGATTGTACCCAGGTATTTGTATTTTTCCGTTCTTTTAATGGTCATATTATCTATTTGTATGTGGCCAGAGTTTTTAGCCATTCCGTCTCTTGAAATTACCATATATTCTGTCTTATCTTGGTTGATAACCAGCCCCATCTGTTGGGCTTTTTCCTTTAAGTGAGTCAATATTTCCAATGTCTTTTGTTCACTTTGCCCTATAATATCTATATCATCTGCATAACCAAGCAGCTTGGATGTTCCTCCAATATCACATTCCTCTTTTATCTTCCTTACAACTTTATCTAGAGCCAGATTGAAGAGTAGCGGCGATAGTGCATCACCCTGTTTCAAGCCAGATGTTATTTGGAAGGGGTCTGATTTCCTGCCTTTATATGTTACTATATTATAAGTATCTTCCATGCATAGTCTGGTCATGTTGATTAACTTCCTTGGTATTCCAAATTCCTGCATAGCATTCCATAGACTATTCCTATGGACACTATCATAAGCCTTTTTAAAATCCACAAAAATGTTATGGAGATCTCTTTTATATTCCCAATGTTTCTCGGCTATTTGTCGTAAGATAAATATCTGATCTATTGTTGATCTGTTTTGTCTAAAACCCGCCTGGTAGTCACCTAATATGTCTTCTGAATATGGTTTTAGTCTATTTAGTAATACTGCGGATAGTATCTTATAGCTTGTGGACAGTAGTGATATTCCTCTATAATTTCCACATTGGAACTTGTCTCCTTTCTTAAAGATAGGTATCAATAATGACTCTTTCCAGTCATGGGGTAATTCTTCTGTCCTCCAGATTTTTATTATTAGTTCGTATAGCTTTAGATGTAATGCATGGCCACCTGCCTTTATAAATTCAGCAGCAATTCCATCAGTCCCAGTTGCCTTATTGTTTTTAAGTCGTGTGATTACATATAGGATTTCTTCAAATGTAGGTTCTTCAATTTGTGGTTCGCATGTTAGAACCTCTTCCTGTGGGAAAATGTTACTTGGAGCTTCACAATTTAGTAATTCAATAAAATATTCTTTCCATGTGTTGCACATTTCCTCATTGGTATTTATCATATTCCCATTTTTGTCTTTTAAACCATATGTGTTTTGTTGGTGCCCTCGTTTCATTGACTTCAGTTCTTTAAAAAATTTTCTGGATTCATTTTTCTGGTGATTAGTTTCCATATCTTTGATTATATTACTCATATATTCTCGCTTCTGCTGTCTGACTATTTTTGTAGCCTCTTTACATTCATTTCTATAATGCTCTTCCTTTTGGATGTTATTGATGTCATTTAACCATACATGTCTGGCATTCTTCTTCCTAATGACTGCTTCTTCACATTTTTGATTGAACCATCTGTTCTTTCTATGCGTGGTTAACACACCGAGACATTCTTCTGCGGTAGATTGAATTGTATTCTTGATGTTCAACCAAGTTTGGTCAACGCTTTCCTCCCAAGGGTTTTGCAGAGTTTCAAGTTTACATTTTATTTCATCTGTAAATTTCTCTTTGACTGTAATGTCTTGTAGTTTTTCTCTGTTATATGTTGGGTGTAATCTTTGTAATTTAGTATAGAAAGCTCTCTTAAGTTTTATTTTAAATTTTGCTCCAACGAGGAAGTGGTCACTGTGGCACTCAGCTCCTCTATAACTTCTGACTTGCTGTATGTTTGATGCATTTCTGTTGTTAATTAAAATGTGATCTATTTGATTATAGGTTCTCTTGTCACATGATTTCCAAGTTTGTTTGTGTATATCCTTTCTTTGTAGTCTGGTACTGCTAATCTGCAGTCCTTTGGCTTCTGCCAGGTTGATGACTCTCCATCCATTATCATTTGAAGTTGTATGTAGGCTTTCCATACCGGCCACTTTTTTATTAGTTTGCTCTCTACCTATTTTTTCATTTAAGTCTCCCAGCACAATCAGGATGTCCTGTTTGGGGGTTTCTTTTATGACATCTTCCAGATCATTATAAAAGTCTTCTTTAATATCATCTTCTTTCTCTTCAGTAGGTGCATGTACATTAATCATCGTTATATTTTTCCATTTACCTTTTATTCGTAATTTACTAATCCTGTCATTAAAAGCTTTAAAGTTTAAAACGTTCCCCCATAACTCTTTTTTGATGACAAATCCTGTTCCTAATTCATGTTTATTTTGGGTGTTTCCTCCATATATTATAATCATTCCTTTTGTTCTCTAAAGTACCCTCTCCTGGCCACCTTATTTCTTGAATTGCTGTTATATCCATTTGATATTCAACCAGCTCCCGGGTTAGTTCTTCGGCCGCTCCAGCTCGATATAGTGTCCGTACATTCCATGTTCCAAATCTCAAAAGTCCTTTAACGTTCCAAGGTCGTTGTCCAGATAAGTCAGTCCGATATCGAGGCTCATGTATTTGTTTCGTAACAAAGAAAGGTTTTTACAAAGGTGGGGATGTTAACCCCACGCTTCAACCCCAACCTGGAGGACCAGGGTGTTTCTCTTTGTCTGTTCTCTACCCTTTGACCTGTCCGGCTTGGGAGACCCTGCTGGTAGCTACGCTACCGCCGGCATAGCTCTCAGGGTCATTGAGAAACTCAAGCATAAAAATCCGAAGCTCCTCATCTGGTACTAGTTAGGTGTGCATGTCATTCCCTTCAGCTGGTAGTGCCACATTTTTGTAAAATACAAAATTCATGACTCAATTTGAATTACATGATCTATAGACTAACCATTAGCTATCGTGCGTGCTCTCGACGGCCTGTGCACTTGGTAAGCGAAATTTAAGGGGAAACAAATACCTCTTTTTCACGGGAGCATAATATTCATTTTATTGTTTGCAAGGGACATAACTCGCCAACGTTTTTCTAAAGAAGCAATTAGTTGCATTAATTGTTAAATATTTAATATAATGACACCACTTATTCACAGTTAACACAATAATTTGACATCCTAAAGTTTCAAATACTTTTACTGCCAAAAGTGAATAAAATGTACTTGTTAATGCAATATATACAATGTTTCAACACTGCAAGCTCCGTGCACGATGTTAACGACTGTTCCTCCAATGGACGCCATGTTTTCTGGTTTCTCTTCACAACGTGTAAATTATCCGCCATCCTTGGATGCGCTTTCAATGGATTTGTCCGTGTCATTGACTCCTTTCTGAAATTCATTATATACGGCGTTACGTATTGAAAAGAAAGTTTGTTATTCAAGTGTGTTATTCTAAAGGATATTGATAGAAAATGACAAGTTTAGTCGACGGATCAACATCACGGCACACGGGTGTAACCCATAAGTGCTCCGTTCTCCTCCTAACTCAAAC
Source organism: Cepaea nemoralis (assembly GCA_014155875.1). Classification (NCBI taxonomy): domain Eukaryota; kingdom Metazoa; phylum Mollusca; class Gastropoda; order Stylommatophora; family Helicidae; genus Cepaea; species Cepaea nemoralis. Next base: position 10,270 of record JACEFZ010012627.1, on the reverse strand, counting down.
CTGAGTCTGGAGAAACTCAGCTCAGTGCACGAACTCCGTAGCACCGGCGAGGATCCTGAAATACTTTGGGTAGATTTTTAACTTGAAATTTTGCCCGGGCAGAGCCGTTAGGCTACTCTTTTTCGATTTCCAACTGCCAAGGGATGTTTTACGTGCGCAAAATACATACGATCTCACAACCCAGAGACCAGGGGACATTTTTACCAGAAGTCCAAGGGAAAAAATCCCAGTCCTCACCGGGACTTGAACCCGGAAATGACAAGTTCATCTCTAACACTGGCGTCAGATGTGCTCAATGGAAACCTGCTCCACCGCTCAGGTACAATTGTTGTGTCTCTCTCCGGCCCTGAAGCCGCCGCCAAGTCGACTCCAGCGTTCATAGCGAGTGCACTCGCTGGATTGGCCGGCCTGCCGCTAGGTGCGATAGCCAGTCTACACAGGTATGAGTCACCGACATGGTGGTTTGTGACTTTAACAGAAGACATGCATGTCAAACTGTACGATAGGCTACGCCGGGTACAGTTACAAGTACCGAATTCGGACATCAATATTTGTCTGGAGCATTTAGACAAAGAAAGGCAAAAACTTCACTTTGCATTGGATCCCAGCGGCAATGAAGATAGAGTGTGTGAAGGCAATCGCCGTACATGCCACTGGGGACCCGAATGTGGAGGTATTTCCACTAAAAAACTCTCGAGGTAAATGGGGAGCCTTATGTAACCCCGTCCATGACATCCTCCATTACATAAATCTAAACATAACAGGGGTTACCAAAAACACTCACAAAATTCTGATAACAATGCCCAGCAGGAGAACTGCTTGTCATGTGTGTGGTAAGGACGACCACTGGTCCAACAAATGTCCAGCCAAACATACAAACAAGCCTGTTGTGGCACAAGAAGATGTAATAAATTTTCCACCTCTGAGAAGGCAAGGACCAGAACAACATCAACAAAACGAACAACGTGGAAAACAATTTGAACAACAGCCCACACATCAAGAAAAACAACAAACGGATACGCCAACAGACAATCAAGAAAACTACATTCTGGAAACACAAACAGAAGAACCCTTTACAACTGTTTTCCACTCCAAAACCAGAAAAAGACAACTACGAGGATTAAGTCCAAACTCGACAAGCAGTACTAAGGAAGAAGAAGAAGAAAACTCACCAACCAAGTCAACGCCAAAAAAAAGAAGGAAAGACAAACCGAAAATACTGACGAAATCTTTAGCAACGACACCGTTGATGATAAAACTAAATCAGAATTGACATCTAAGAACACTACTGACACTGACACTGACACCAAAGAAGATGGCCTACTGTTTTAACATCTACAATCAGATCACGTCTACACCAAGACAACAAGAAAAAAAATAACTATCTCAACTAGACGACATAGTTCGTATCTGATTACTTATTACTGTTAGTCAACAATATCATTTGCTTGTTTTGATTAATTTATGATGACTAATGATATTATTCCCATTAGGGATACACAAAGTGGAGAGTGGAAAAGAAGTAACAAAGACATTTATAATCTGTTTAAGTCCCCGCTAATCACTGGTATCATGAAGGCTAATAGACTACAATGGCTGGTGCATATAGAAAGAATGGAAGATAATAGGGAAACAAAACTCGCTTACACTCAGGAAATAAATGACAGTAGACCCCGAGGAAGACCAGATTCTACATGTATGGACAGATTATGTGAAACACCTTTATGATGATAACAGAGACGAACAGTATGATATTAGATTTAATAATGAAGGTCCAGCAATTTTAAAGATGGAGGTTCAAAATGTTCTTAAGCACATGAAAGCTGGCAAGGCCCCCGGTGCAGATAACATCACAACAGAAATGATTAAAGCTTTAGAAGAATTTGGACTAGAGCAAGTCACCAGACTGATGAACACATTATATGATACTGGAGATATACCTCCTGAATTATGTAACTCTGTATTTATTGCAATCCCAAAGAAATCAGGAACCTTGGAATGTGATCAACATAGAACAATTAGTATAATGAGTCACATCACAAAGATTTTGCTAAGAATTATCATGCAAAGAGTGAGGAAGAAGATACAACCTGGAATAGGGGAAGAACAATGTGGGTTTGTAGAAGGAAAGGGTACAGTAAATGCTGTGTATATGCTGCGAACAGTTATTGAACGTGCTATAGAAGTAAACAAGGATATGCATCTTTGCTTTATTGACTATACAAAGGCTTTTGATAGAGTTAGACATGTCAACATGGTGGATATGCTTGCAGATCTACAAATTGAGGGAAAGACATTAGACTTATAAAAAACATATATTGGAAACAACAAGCTGCAATAAGGATTGATAATGAAGTGGGACAGTATCAGCCAATTAAGAGAGGTGTTAGGCAGGGATGTGTGATGTCTCCAGATCTTTTTTCCCTATACAGTGAAAATATTTTCAGAAATGTAGAGGATATAAATGGAATCAGCATTGGAGGACGAAACATCAATAACATTAGATATGCAGATGATACAGTATTAATTGCAAACAATGCGCAGGACCTGCAACAATTAGTAGATGCGGTTGTTGTACACAGTGAGCAACTGGGGTTAGAATTAAATTGTAAAAAAGACTCAGGTTATGGTCGTCACTAGGAAGGAAGAAGTGCCACAATGTAATATACAAGTAAATGGAAATATACTTCAACAAGAGAATCGGTACAATTATCTTGGAACAGTCATAACATCTGATGGGAGATGCCTTGAAGAGATTAGAACAAGAATCGCCATGGCGAAAGTAGCCTTTAGCTAGATGAAAAACATTCTGACCAATAAAAAGATGTCAATTGAAACGAGAAAAAGAGTGTTGAGGGGAAACATAGAGCCTGTTCTTTTGTATGGATGTGAAACTTGGACAATGAGCAGTCAAGCTGAAAAGCATCTGATGGCTGCAGAAATGTGGTTTCTGAGGAAAATGCAAAGAATACCATGGACAGACAGAAAAATCAATGACCAAGTACTACAGGAGACAAATGAACATCGTAAACTGATTAGAGAAATTAGACGTAGACAGTCAAAATTTTTTGGACATGTTATGAGAAGAAATGGATTGGAGAACTTAGTGACAACTGGCAAGATCGAAGGGAACAGACCAAGAGGAAGACCGAGAGGAAAATACCTGGATGGCTTGGCCACATGGCATGGACGAGACAGGAACACTGAGCTGATCCACGACACTTGTGATCGAGTGAAATGGCGAGTCATGACCGCCCACACTTTCCGGCATGGCACATGATTGATTGATTGATGAATGAAATAATGAATGAAGGCAGAGAGATAAGAATGGTACAAAGTCAGAAGGGCCTGCGTGCCCAATTCGTAACCATTTGAAAGTAAAGTTCAATCTGTCCGTCCGTCCGTCCGTCCGTCCGTCCGCCCGCCCGCCCGCCCGTCCGTCTGTCTCTGTCTGTCTGTCTGTCTGTCTGTCTGTCTGTCTGTCTGTCTGTCTGTCTGTCTGTCTGTCTGTCTGTCTATCTGTCTATCTGTCTGTCTGTCTGTCTGTCTGTCTGTCTGTCTGTCTGTCTGTCAGACTCTCTAAGTAGCTAGCTCACTTCCGGTCGCCAACATGGCGGTTAGGCGTTGAATAAGGCCTGTGGCGTGTTTATGCTTGTAGCTACTGTTTGCAATCGCTTTTTCCTCATGTTGTACTGGTAGTACATGGTTCCATCGCGTTACTACTGAGTGAGTGCGTGGGCGACACTGTGAGCTGTGAAATTCGCTTGGAGTGCTTCTACATCTGTCCTATACAATGACCTGCATGTTCGGAACAATGGCTACCGGCTGTTTCTGAACTGACTGATTTGCCTTTTCGGTTCACGAGTGCATTTTTCAGGAGACTCCTGGAAGTCGGCGCTGAAGCTGCGGAGTTCGTGCTTTGTGCGACGCTTTCGGCGGGTCCCCTGCTGTAAAAGACCGAGCCATGTGAGAAAACCCAGGTCAATGAGGTCTTTCTGGTGACTGCCGAGTCCATCGACGATGAACTAAGGTTTTCGTGGATGAATTTCGTGTTGGCATTCTGGCGGCGGCATTTTGCACAGTGTACCTGTGCGGGCTGTTGGATTGCCGAGACTCCTGACTGTTCCACTTTTCACATTGGACAGTGGGGAGCATTTTGTGTGATATTCGCTGGCACAGGAATGAAACATAATGGGGACAACCCGTTGCCGTGAAGTTGGAACCTCGACTAACTAACTAAGTAGCTAGCTGACTCAAGCCGTTCTGATCTTTCTTTTCAGATTATCATCAATCTATCCGTCTCTCCTGTTGACGCTTTGTCTATGTGTCTATTTCTGTCTGTGTCTGTTTACACATACACACACACACACGCGCGCGCGCGTGCGCGAGAGAGAGAGAGAGAGAGAGAGAGAGAGAGAGAGAGAGAGAGAGAGAGAGAGAGAGAGAGATAGAGAGAGAGAGAGAGCGAGAGAGAGGAAGTTAATAAGTAAGTCACAAATGGCTGTGGAAATATAACTAACTATGATAACAACTCGAAACCAGATTATTTTTATACATACAATTTTACTGTATTTCTCAACATAATTTCCACCAATATTGCTGCACTTATCCCATCGTTTCTTCCCAAACCGGGTGCATAGAACTGCGTGCTCTGTTTTCCAAACTACGTTTTCACTTCACATTCAATTTCGTTGTCATTCGCGAAGGTGGGTTTTCAGTGGACCGACATCGCTAGGGGCTAAGTGGTGGATGTTCCAGAACTTCCCACCTTAGTTGGTTAATTTTCTCCTGAGTTAATCGAGCCGTAGGTGGCCTGTCGTTGTCATGAAGAAGCAATACGCCTTAAGAAAAACAATTCTACCCAGCTATAGACCGCTTTACGGGACAAACATATGTCAGCATAAACAGGAAGCATTTCCTTATGAATGTCTTTTGCAGGCAGCCCTATTGCCCACAATAAACGCACAACGGCACGTTGCTCTTTGGTTGTACACTCCATAAGTACAGTCGCCATTTTGTTTATGCGCTGCGCATACGGATGAGACACCTAGCACCACCTGACGAACGGGAATATAAAGTTCGATATTGCAGTCACCTAATGACACCTATAGAAAACACCAATTACATTTACCTGCCATTCCCACAGAACTGTGACTTACTTATTGACTATATATATATATATATATATATATATATATATATATATATATATATATATATATATATATATATATATATATATATATACATATACTATATATACACACACATACACACACACACACACATACACACACACACACACACACACTAGCTGACCCGGCCCGGCTTCGCCCAGTCCCTGGTGGGGAGCATCTCATTTAATTCATATAAGTAGTCATATAAGTTCCCGTTCCCGACTGTCTGTCTGTCTGTCTGTCTGTCTGTCTGTCTGTCTGTCTGTCTGTCTGTCTGTCTGTCTGTCTGTCTGTCTGTCTGTCTGTCTGTCTGTCTGTCTGTCTGTCTGTCTGTCTGTCTGTCTGTCTGTCTGTCTGTCTGTCTGTCTGTCTGTCTGTCTGTCTGTCTGTCTGTCTGTCTGTCTGTCTGTCTGTCTAATCATTTATTGGTTGCAGTTAGAACAACCTTAGATAAACGAAGACCAACTTACAAAAAGCATTAGAAAGAGCACTTGAAAGATCTGTACATCTTCCCCCAACAATTAACTTGGGTAAATGGAGCGGCGGCAGCAGAAGCAGCAGAAGAAGAAAAAGGAGGAGTAGGAGCTAGGAGGAGGAAGAGGGAGGTGGAGGAGGGAGGAGGAGGGAAGAGGAGTAGGGAGGAAGAGATAGGCGGAGAGAGGAGGAGGAGGGAAGAGGAGGGAGGAGGAGGGAGGAGGAGGAGTAGGGAGGAATAGGGGTGAAGAGAAGGGATTAGGAGGAGGAGAGAGGAGGAGGAGGGAGGAGGAGGGAGGAGGAAGGAGAAGGAAGGAGGAGGAGGGAGGAGGATGAGGAGGAGGAGGAGAGAGGAGGAGGGAGGAGGAGGAGGGGAGGAGGAGGAGGAGGAAGAGGGATGAGGGGGAGGAGGAAGAGGGAGGAGGAAGAGGGAGGAGGGAGGAGGAGAGAGAAGGAGGGAGGAGAAGAACGCAGGAGGAGCGGGGAGGAGGAGGAGGGAGGAGGATGAGGGAGGAGGAGAGGGAGAAGGAGGACGGAGGAGGAGGGAGGAGGAAGAGGGAGAAGGAGCAGGGAGAAGGAGGAGGGAGGAGGGAGGAGATGGAGGGGGAGGAGGAGGAGGGAGGATGAGGAGGGAGGAGGAGGAAGAGGGAGGAGGAGGGATGTGGAGGGAGGAGGAGGGGGAGGAGGAGGAGGTAGGAGTAGGAGGGAGGAAGAGGGAGGAGAAGGAGGAGGGAGGAGGAGGGATGAGGGGGAGGACGTAGGAGGAGGAGGGTGGAGGATGGAGGAGGAGGAGGGAGTAGGAGGAGAGAGGAGGAGAAGGGAGGAAGAAGGGAGAGGAGTGATTAGGAGGAGGGAGGAGGGCAAAGAGGTAGGAGGAGGAAGAGGGAGGAAGAGGAGGAAGGAGGAGCAGGAAGGAGGAGGAAGAGGGAGGAGGAGGGAGGAGAAGGAGGAAGGAGGAGGAGGAAGGAGGAGGAAGAGGGGGAAGGAGGAGGAAGAGGGGGGAGGAGAAGAAAGAGGGAGGAGGAAGATGGAGGAGGGAGAGGGAGGAGGGGGAGGGGAGAGAAGGAGGAGGATTATAACGCATATGCCTGTAGATAACTGCAGCGAAAAGGTGGGTCTGTCTATCTATCTGACCCGGCGTGGCTTCGCCCAGCTCCTGGCGGGTAGCGTCTCATTAAATTCATACAACAACAAAAAAAGTAACTTAAAAGAATGTCCTTCCACACACCATCCATTATTTTTAATGAAAACTGTTTCTAATCACCAACATGACTGTAGATAACTTCTTAAGCATAAAAAGATGAGTTACAATGTTATGCAATATGCATTATTTTTATGAAAACTTTGAAAATGTCTTAAAGATTGTATCATTATTTATTATAACTCATATGCCGGTAAATAACTATAGACAAAGAGTTTATAAATCTTTGAAAACGATGCAACAATATGACTATAGGGTATACAGAAAAGTTATTAAAAGTTATGCCCCTTGAAATAACTTTTCTAGAGTTAAGTCCCCTTGCTATATAGAAATTATAATGAAAAATGAAAAATGAAATAATATTAAGTAAGTAGCCGATTTCACACTTAAAAAATATCACAGTTGGCAGCCCGGGAATGAGAGGAAGACGTGTAGAAAATTTCATCTCAATCGGATGGGCCGTTCGCGAACGCATAAAGGACATACACACACGCACACATCCTTTTTTATATATAAGATACTAGCATACCCGGCCCGGCTTCGCCCAGTCCCTGGTGGCGAGAATCTAATTTAATTCATATAAGTAGTCATATAAGCTCCCGTTCCCGTTCCCGATCTGTCTGTCTGTCTGTCTGTCTGTCTGTCTGTCTGTCTGTCTGTCTGTCTGTCTGTCTGTCTGTCTGTCTGTCTGTCTGTCTGTCTGATCCAGCCCGGCTTCGCCCAGCTCCTGATGGGGAGCATCTCATTTAATTCATATAAGTAGTCATATAAGTTCCCGTTCCCGACTGTCTGTCTGTCTGTCTGTCTGTCTGTCTGTCTGTCTGTCTGTCTGTCTGTCTGTCTGTCTGTCTGTCTGTCTGTCTGTCTGTCTGTCTGTCTGTCTTCTGTCTGTCTGTCTGTCTGTCCCTCCCTCTCTGTCTGTCTGTCTGTCTGTCTGTCTGTCTGTCTGCCTGTCTGTCTGCCTGTCTGTCTGTCTAATCATTTATTGGTTGCAGTTAGAACAACCTTAGATAAACGAAGACCAACTTACAAAAAGCATTAGAAAGAGCACTTGAAAGATCTTTACATCTTCCCCAACAATTAACTTGGGTAAATGGAGCGGCGGCAGCAGCAGCAGCAGAAGAAGAATAAGGAGCAGTAGGAGCTGGGAGGAGGAAGAGGGAGGTGGAGGAGGGAGGAGTGAGGAGGAGGAGGAAGAGATAGGCGGAGAGAGGAGGAGGAGGGAAGAGGAGGAGGAGGAGGAGGAGGAGGAGGAGGATAGGAGGGAGGAGGAGGATTAGAGGAGGAGGAGGAGGAGGGAGGAGGAGGAGGAGGAGGAGGAGGGAGGAGGAAGGAGGAGGAGGAGGAGGAGGAGGAGGAGGGAGGAGGAGGGAGGAGGAGGAGGAGGAGGAGGGAGGAGGAGCGAAGAGGGTAGGAGGGAGGAGGAGGGGAGGAGGAGGAGGAAGAAGAGGGGAGAGAAGAGGAGGAGGGAGAAGGAGGGAGGAGAAGAACGCAGGCGGAGGGAAGGGAGGAGGAAGGCAGCAATGAGGAGGAAGGGAGGAGGAGAGGGAGGAGGAGGGAGATGGAGAGGGAGGAGGAGGAAGAGGGAGGAGGAGGATGGAGAAGGAAGGAGGAGGAGGGAGGAAAGAAGGAGGAGGAGGAGGGAGAAGGCGTAGGGAGGAGGCGGGAGAAGGAAAGAGGGAAGAAGGAGGAGGCGAGGATGAGGAAGAGGAGGCTGAGGAGGATGTGGCGGGAGGAGGGAGGAGGATGGAAGAGGTAGGAGGGAGGAGGCGGGCGGAGGAGAGAGGATGAGGAGGGAGGAGGAGAAGGAGGAGGAGGGATGAGGAGGAGGGAGGAGGAGGTGGGGAGGAGGAGGGAGGAGAAGGAGGGGGAGGAAGGAAGGAGGATTGAGGGGAGGACGTAGGAGGAGGAGGAGGAGGAGGGAGTAGGAGGAGAGAGGAGGAGAAGGGAGGAGGAAGGAAGAGGAGTGATTAGGAGGAGGGAGGAGGGCGAGGAGGTAGGAGGAGGAAGAGGGAGGAGGAGGGAGGAGGAGGAGGAAGGAGGAGGAGGAAGGAGGAGGAAGAGGGGGAGGAGGAGGAGAAAGAGGGAGGAGGAGGATGGAGGAGGGAGAGGGAGGAAGGGGAGGGGAATAGGAAGAGGGTAGGAGGAGGAGAGGAGGAGGAGGAGGATTATAACGCATATGCCTGTAGATAACTGCAACTGAAAAGGTGGGTCTGTCTATCTATCTGACCCGGCGTGGCTTCGCCCAGCTCCTGGCGGGTAGCGTCTCATTAAATTCATACAACAAAAAAAAGTAACTTAAAAGAATGTCCTTCCACACACCATCCATTATTTTTAATGAAAACTGTTTCTAATCACCTACATGACTGTAGATAACTTCTTAAGCATAAAAATATGAGTTACAATGTTATGCATTATGCATTATTTTTATGAAAACTTTGAAAATGCCCTAAAGATTATATCATTATTTATTATAACTTATATGCCTGTACATAATTATAGACAAAGAGTTTATAAATCTTTGAAAACGATGCAACAATATGACTATAAGGTATACAGAAAAGTTATTAAAAGTTATGCCCCTTGAAATAACTTTTCTAGAGTCAAGTCCCCTTGCTATATAGAAATTACCATGAAAAATGAAAAATTAAATAATATTAAGTAAGCAGCCGATTTCACACTAAAAAATATCACAGTTGGCAGCGCGGGAATGAGAGGAAGGCGTGTAGAAAATTTCATCTCAATCGGATGGACCGTTCGCAAACGCATAAAGGACATACACACACACACCCACACACATCCTTTTTTATATATAAGAAGATATATATATATATATATATATATATATATATATATATATATATATATATATATATATATATATATATATATATATAGAGAGAGAGAGAGAGAGAGAGAGAGAGAGAAAGAGAGAGAGAGACAGACAGACAGACAGACAGACAGAGAGAGAGAGAGAGAGAGAGAGAGAGAGAGAGAGAGAGAGAGAGAGAGAGAGAGAGAGAGAGAGAGAGAGAGATCTAGAAATAGAGAAAGAGTGAACGAACGATCAATCTTTATTTTCAAAGGGTTAAGAATTGGGCACGCAAGCCCGTCTGACATTCTACCCTTCTTCTCTAATTCCTCTCATACATTATTTAATTCAACATCACTTATGAAGCTAATCTTAGTCAACAAAAGAACAATAAGCATTAATACGCATGAAAAATAATCAATAATAATTGACTCACTGAGGCAATGTTTACTATTCATTAAGTAGCATGTCCTTTGCAGAACCTCGCTTCCATAACAACCTTCCGGAAAACCTCTCGATCATAAGCAAGATGTCCCGTGTCCGATACACCCATCTGAAGATCATCCGCCACATCCTGCAACCATCTTCTCTTTGGCCTTTCTCTTA
>JACEFZ010012626.1:400000-582214 GCA_014155875.1 Cepaea nemoralis | reverse complement strand
TACGTGTAAAGAACAATATATCAACGCAGTGGTAAAAAGCTCATACAGCGTGCAACAAGAAATAATATAAAAGAACGAATGAACGAACGAACGAACATATACTTTATTTTCAAAGGGTTAAAAATTGGGCACGCATGCCCGTCTAACATTCTGCCCTTCTATCACTCTCTTTCACACATTTCATTCACACATCATTCAAGGCTAACAGAGAACAGCAACAATATAAAAGATATGCATTGTAAAGGCATGGGCAAAATGCGAACATCAATACTACAAGACTTAGTAATATTAGATAATGGTGTGGTACATGTTATTAGCTATGTGGAATATACTGGTCTACCAAAAGGGGACTGGCTATTACACTAGGGTTGTGTTATTATTATTATTTCTATTATTAAGGAAGAAGGTAATCCGTACTGAGCTAGTTTTCGAATAATTTGCGATTATATGTATAGGGATTGGTGATGTCTTTGATTTCTTGTGGAAGATTGTTCCACAGCTGAGTTGCAAAGTTCGTTAAGCTTGTTTTGTACAAGTCAATCCTAGACTTCGGAATATGTAGTATATTTAATTGTTTACTGTGTCCAGCATTATATTTAAACATTGGCCAAGGGTAATTTGGGGCATTATACACAACATCAAGATAGAAAAAATAAAACCATCAACTAACAGAGAGAAGAAGAAGAAGAAGAAGAAGAAGAAGAAGAAGAAGAAGAAGAAGAAGAAGAAGAAGAAGAAGAAGAAGAAGAAGAAGAAGAAGAAGAAGAAGAAGAAGAAGAAGTGAAGCAATTAAAACACATAGTCACAGGTATTGTGTTTTGATGTGTTTCAGCTTCAGTTTTATTCATTTACTTACTTCATATGATATATATATATATATATATATATATATATATATATATATATATATATATATATATATATATATATATATATATATATATGTCGGCTCTGGGGCGAAGGAATTACGGACGGAATTCTTAATCTCGCAAACCGCGTTCGAAACACAGCTGCGGGCGATTCGGTAGCAGACCTACTTGCATTGGTTTGTATACAATGGTACGAGTGTCGGTCGTTCAGAAAGCAAAGATAAACTACTAAACGTCAACCTGCCAAGAAATCACAAACTGCCAAACAATGCTGGGGTTGACTTCGACGTCATGTAAACGATACACAACTAATATCACGCCTGCAGTATGCACCTGACGAGATGCACCGAAATATGCCAGGCAATAAATCGTGCAACATATTGTTCGTGGCTGTGTTTACATTCATTACTAATAAATTGTTTTGAATTCAATAAATAATGTCAAGGATCCCCATCTACGCCAAACGGTGCATTGTGGTATATGATGCTCGCCCAATATCTGTAGACCAATCGGTGGGAGATGTGACCAGTTATATTCTCATATTGGTTACACTCAGGCTAGAAGTGATTACATGCAGTGTTTGCTGTCTGTTCCGCTTCTCTTGCCACGTCATTTATTATATATCACCAATACTTAAGAATGTGTTACTATCTCCACTTCTACATATTTTATTGGTATTTTTTGTATTGATTTGGCCTCTGTTACAACTCGTTACCTGCTCTGTGGCAAAGGCGTAAGGAATGCAGTTCATATCCCCGCATACCGCGTTCTAAATACAGCTACGGGCGGTTCAGAAAGCAACGTCAACTAGCCAAGAAATCACAAACAAGACAAAAAAAAAGCTGGGGATTGACTGCAACGTCATGTAAATGATATGCAACTAACACTACCCATTAGTTGTTTTTCTTCTTCTGTGGGTTTTTTTTTTTTTTCCCCCTCACATATAATATTGTGTAGAGGTTGGGTCAGATCTACTATTTCGCAACGACTAGAGCAGTAGTTCTCAACCTTTTTTAACCATGCACACCATCACCATATGTTCAGAATGTCACCCCCCCCTCCCCCCTTATTTTTTTTTGGTATTCCTCCCTATAAACCCCCCCCCCCCTATACAGTATACGTAGAAAATTGAAGCTCAATTTAATAACACATACTAGAACAAGTCTAGACGTCTACATAAAACGTGATTTGCGGGTCTACTTACGTTATAAAACGAATTTCAGAAGGGCAAGAAGTACAGAACCGTAAAGTATAGAGGGAAAAACAATATCAAGTAATCGGTTGTTGTATTAACGAGATCTTGAAATAATCTTAATTCTCTCCCCCCCCCCCCCCCCGGAAACCCTAGAATTCTTCACTGGTTGAGAACCACTGGACTAGAGAAACATTTTTAAGTGAATTGTAGAACACCTCCGTGTGGCATGGTGGTAGTAGCAAATATAAAAGTGTTAAGCACGTAAGAAACCCACGAAGGACTATCTCAAGATCTCGCCAAAGAAGATACAACCGAATCTGTCCTGACACATACCTGCCTTTGTCAAGACTAACTAGAGAAAGCGACAACCAATGGGGAGGCAACTAAATCTGGCAGGTTCTCCTCACGACCGGTCCTCATCAGGACCAACTCAACGGGGAAAAAAGATAATGCCAATCAGCTTGGAACTCTATACAACTCAACCGATGATAAACATGTAACCAATCCTGTTTATGACTAACTCAAAAGAGAACACAGAAAGGAGAAATATTCAACAACAACAAAAACAACGAACCTCAAAAATAACCGATGCTGTTGAAGCAGGTTGAACATCAGCCATTACCTCCTACGGACAATCCCTTTCAATCGCTTCTCAGCGTTTTGGCTAAGATTTCGGCCTTTTGGCTAAGATCAAATTGTAGATTTATCTGCACTTGATCCGGCCAGGGTGGAGAGACGGTCATCCAAACTGCAAACTCGAATCACCAAATCACTGTCCACTAACCCTGACAAACGGGCCTTGGTGCATCGCTTTACGGGACAAATGTTTGTCGGCATAAACAGGAAGCATTTCCTTATGAATGTCCATTGCTGTAAGTCCTTTTGCCCACAAAAACACACAACAGCACATTGCTCTGTGGTTGTACACTCCGTAAGTACAGTCGCCATTTTGTTTATGCGCTGCGCATGCGCATGAGACACCTAGCGCCACCTGACGAACGGGAATATAAAGTTCGATGTTGCTGTCACCTAATGACATCTGTAGAAAAAACCAACTACATTTACCTGCCATCCCACAGAACTGTGTGACTTACTTATTGACTAGCCCTCGTATTACAAAAGTAAACGACCTTTGTACACACCTTATTTTAAAGACCAGTCGGTACTCATTGAGTGATGTGGTCGATATTACACTGGTCATCTTTATCTCCCCAGAAATCTACAGGTATCCATTGTAGGCTGCATCTACCTTCCAGTAGCCCAGGTCAATATTTTAAAACTCCGTGGATTTGAACCCGTGACCACTACACAGCCGTGGCTCCATTTAATAAAATATGACTTTAATGTTGCATGTCCTTTGGAAGACGTTGCGAACAACCCCAAGCCCAGACTGTTTTACTGGGCAAGTCTATGTTCAGTAGTTTGCCATTGTCGGTTGTGGCGAAGGGGTAACGAATGCAATTTGTTATCCCGCATACCGCGTTCGAAACACAGTGCGGGCGATTTAGAAGCAGACCGCCTTACGTTTGTTTCTTCTTCTGCGTTCATCCGGAGTGTTTTTTTTCCGGATGTGATTGCGTGATTGCAAAGAATACCATGGACAGCCAGAAAGACCAATGAAGAAGTCCTTCAAGAAACAAATGAAGATCGTAAATTGATTAGAGAAATTAGACGTAGACAGTCAAAATTTTTTGGGCATGTTATGAGAAGAAATGGATTGGAGAATTTGGTGACAACTGGTAAGATCGAGGGGAACAGACCAAGGGGAAGACCTAGAAGCAAGTACCTGGATGGCTTGGCCTTGTGGCATGGTCGAGACAGAAACACGGAGCTGATCCACGACTCTGGTGATCGAGTGAGATGGCAGAAAATGACCGCCCACGCTTACCGGCATGGCACATGATGGATGGATGGATGGATGGATGGATTGCGTTGTGCCTGTTTACAGCAGAGCTGCGTTCTTGCGCCGTTAGGCCGACACATCCGACTTCTACGGGCATTTGTTGACCGGGTTAACCTTCCCGGTCGTTTGTTTCTATACAGTGTTTTGAGTGCCAGTCGCCCAGAAAGCAATGGCAAACTATTGAAAGTAAACTTGCCCAGGAATCATAAACAGCCAAAAAATGCTGGAGTTGACTGCTACGTCCTGTAAAGGATATGCAACTAACTAACCAACTTGCTATTGCTTTCTGAACGAGAAGTCAACTTTGAGGTCCAACTGACCGGTGTCGTGCGTTATTTGAACCACTCGTTTCTGGCCTCTACGACCTATGACCTCAGCAGATGAATTCTTATCCTCAATGTTGATTCATCAGCTGAAAAGTCCCCAGACCAGCCTATCTCATTAAGAGCGTTCGAGATGACGGCTGTATCCACTGATTAAACTGAGACTGACTGACAACACTAGTCCCCTGATCTGCTCCTTGTTGTCATCACGGGGAGTGATTAAACCGCCTACCTCGCGCTCCGAAGGTTGTGGATTCCATTATTGACTCCGTAATTCGGCTCACGAGTGCAATTTTCTCGGAGATTCCTGGGGGTTTTAGGTGCGTTCACAAATGTTTGCCCGCGTATAAAAATCTATAACTCAGTAACCAACTGAGGGAAAATTATGAGATTTAGCACATAACCTTATCATTATTTATGTATACCAAAAAAAAAAATTGTTTTTGTTCTGGAGATTGTACAGCAGATCTCAATGTTTTTTTTATACGCGGTATATAATTTCAGGTCAGAGATGAAGTGCATATTATGAAATGTATCACCACCTCACATGGAAACATATGTGTTCAATAATAAATATTCTCCGTGGTGCACGGGAATTTCCTTATGAGAATCACGTCACATAGTGGAACGGAAGTGTACAGAGGTTGTTACCTGAATTGACGTGTATTACTGTACAAATATTTTTTTTAGCGTGAATTCAATACATTTTCGCCAAAACAACAAAGAAATTTCGCCGCTTTAAATAATTTCAGTTGCCTTTGGGCCTATCACAGACGTAGCATTGGGTGGGAGTAAATTACAGAAGGCATGATAAATTTCATAACGATGCAACAGATACTTTTCAAAACAATTGTGAACGCACTATATAATTTCGTGCTTTGTGCGAGGCAGGCCGCACTGTGGAGACAGAACGAGCTAAATGGGATAAACCCAGGTGTGATGAAGTTGATGCTATTACCTTTAACTAATTCAGTGCCAAACAATAATGTTGATGTGGACCAGATATGGTACACAAACACAAGAACAAGTACCATCATGTAAATTTATGTTCACTGAGCAATGAAAAAGAGTTTGTTGCATATCCTTAACAGGACGTCGCAGTCAACATCAGATTGTTTGCTTTTGTGATCTCTTGGCAAGTTTACGTTCAGTAGCTTGCCACTGCTTTCTGAACGACCGGCACCATACTATTTCGTAAAACACCAACGCAAGGCGGTCGGCTGCCAAATCGCCCACAGTTGTGTTTCGAACGCGGGTATGCGGGATTACGAACTGCGTCCGTAACTCACGGAGCGCTTAGCAATGAAGTTGTTATAAATACCGCACAGCGAACACGAGGACCCTAGTATGGCGATATATCGTCATTCTGTCCAAATGACAATTATTATCATTCGACACCGATCAGTTACATGTCATGTTCCTCCCATCAACTTTACACTACAATATAATCTGTCACAGCGTTAACACTGTAATTAAGGCGGGCTGGGTATTCGGCAAACATGTCATAAATACAGTAACTAGGGTGATTTATAGAAGAATGCCGAAATTCATTGGACAGCCAAAATGAGCAATCTTGACATTTCGAGGGAGGCTATGTCGCAAAGACAACTTATCTCAAACATCAGGAAGGAGCAATCTTTTTTGTTTGTTTGTTTGTTTATTTTTTGTTTGGTCACATTATGAGAAGACAAAAACGGGAACATTTTGTGACAACAGGAAAGATTTGTGGAAAGAGAGACAGAAGAAGACATTAAAAGAAAATTGTTGACAGTCTTGTGTCATTGCACGGAAGGGAATCAACATATGAACTGATCCATGCCGTCGGAGATCGCAGTTTGTGAAGAAGCATGGTCGAACACGCCAGACGTCAAGATACTGGATGATGGTGATGAAAGTGATGTATAAATCACACTGCCAGAAGAAATTAAGAGCATATCTCGCAAGAAAAGCGTGAGAAACAGCACTATCAATGGATGACTTAGAGCTGTATTTTATGATTAACAAGTTAAGCACATCATCAATCAATGTACGAACGATAAAATGACCTTTACAATCGCCGTAGGTTTCAACCGAGTACTCGTATATGTTAGTGTGTTCTTATGCTTCAGCTGTTCACGAAGTTATTTCAGTGTATTTTCTTATAGATTTGCAATAGTTGCTGTTACATCTGTTATTTTCTCATAGACTTATATGTTATTTCCCTACAATTTTTCATTAGCGGTTGTTACTTATGTGTAATATCCCCACATTCTCTCACTAGTGGCTGTTGCTTCTGTGTTATTTCCACACAATCTTTCATTAGCGGCTGTTGCTTGTGTGTTATTTCCACACAATCTTTCATTAGCGGCTGTTGCTTGTGTGTTATTTCCCCCACAATCTTTCATTAGCAGCTGTAGCTTCTGTGTCATTTCCTCCACAATCTTTCATTAGCGGCTGTTACTTCAGTGTTATTTCCCCACAATTTTTCATTAACGGCTGTTGCTTATATGTTATTTCCCTACAATCTTTCTTTAGCGGTTGTTACTTATGTGTAATATCCCCACATTCTTTCACTAGTGGCTGTTGCTTCTGTGTTATTTCCACACAATCTTTCACTAGTGGCTGTTGCTTCTGTGTTATCTCCACACAATCTTTCATTAGCGGCTGTTGCTTCTGTGTTATTTCCACACAATCTTTCACTAGTGGCTGTTGCTTCTGTGTTATTTCCACACAATCTTTCATTAGCGGCTGTGACTTTAATGTTATTTTGCCCACGTATCTGCGCCATTGGCAGTTTACCTTCCAGTCTTCTTTCTTTGTGGAGGGAGGGAGGGAGAGGGAGAGAGAGAGAGAGAGAGAGAGAGAGAGAGAGAGAGAGAGAGAGAGAGAGAGAGAGAGAGAGAGAGAGAGAGAGAGAGAGAGGAGGTCGTTGTTTAACAGAATGAAGATTCCAGGGCTACAGCTCAAGCAAGATTACAGAGGTGGGTGAGATCACAAGCTGGTATACAAACCACTTGAGCAGTCGCCGTGCCTGACTCTCAGTTCAGACACATCACGTGTGGGTACAAAACACGTCTCTCTTGCACGATCCTACATGGACACGTCTCTCTTGCACGATCTTACATGGACACGTCTCTCTTGCATGGACCTACATGGACCGGCTGCTCTAGTCGTGCTGGAAGTGCGAGGTAATGAGCCAACAGATCTATTGGCTTAAAGAGAGTTGTGACATGTTTGATTGAGTTGCCAGAGGACCTAGTTTGTAGTGTTCTCTGGAGATATATCTTGAATAATAAATAACAAGATAAAGGATATGATTTAGCACGTTTTGTCTAGAGGTCGCTCAAATGAGCTAATCATTCCCGCAATAGCCTTGTTTGGAGAACATTTTTCTTTGGCTCAAACCCCCACTGTGAGACCACTATGTATCTACACAGAAATTTATAAAGAAGTAAAAGGTTCCCTTAAGGCCAGAAAAGATCTGAACTATTAGCGCCTGTACAACTGAGGATCCCTCTCACTCATTATAATGTTGCCAGTGTGCTGTTCGTCCGTCACCTAGATCTCTTCTTTCTTTATTTTGTCAGTATGACCTATATCAGTTCAAGTAGTCCTTCAATTTTTGCAGACAAACAAACTTCAACAATAACTGTACATTACATCTGGTAGACAGGACATCTACATGACAGTTTCTTGACAAAAGTGGAACATACACTCACAAGGAATGGTTTACACCACAAGGGTACAAGATAGACATCATGAGATACCTGACAACATCTATACAGGACTTTTCACAATATGTATAACCAACCACAGCACTTAAGACAGTCACCAGAGACAACACTTGACAGCAACTGTACAAGAAATTCACTGGGGACATGTACTTGAAACACTGGTTCAATCATACTGTTTATTGAGCTGATGGTGAGTCTAGTGATGACCATTGTTCATCCCATTTGTCATGTCAACACCTCAACAAGGTACATACAAAATGTACAAATATGCTAACATGCATGCAGATAACATGATACACCACCTCTCCATTACTCCACCAACTAATAACTCTTATCCACCTCTCCTCTCTAATCACCACTACACCATTCTGTTTACAGTATCTATCTCTATCCTTATCTCCTGACTCTTGGGAATTTAGGAAATCCTATCCATGGGCAACTCAAGGAAGAAACTACTGTTCTGGGTCTGTTGAATCCTTTTATCATCAGCATGGATGTTGGACTAGCTCCAGTTAGCAGCTTTCCCAAAATAAGCTTCATGGCAGATTCATTCCTCTTGAAGACAAGAATTGGCAGGATGATATGATACTGTCTCTCACCGTTGACCAGACTGTCTGTGAATGCTGATACTGGGATACTTCAAAAGTTGAGGATAACACTCTCCTGACATTGGGAGATGTATACTCGGTACATGCAGAACATGACTTGCTGAAGAAACCCAGAGATAGGAACAAAATCCAATATACTGCAGCCCCTCAGTCAGTCCAATCTCACCTACACTTCAAGTCTTCATTCTTAAACACTATGTGAGCACCAGGCTGGAGATTAACCAAGATAAGTCCTAGCTAAACAATCCATTGCACCAGTCATTTCACAAGTTGTCTTGAATGGGGTTAACAACCAGACTTGTTGTTTCATTCTCAGATGATCCTGATAATTATGATCACTGGAGTCTTCAGAACTATTTTTCTCCCTTATTTATATCCAGCTGTTTGAGAGCTGAGCTGAAAGTCTCTAGGAAATTCCCATATTGTGGGTTCTAGAAGATTTCACTTATAGAGAGTTGGTTCTGGATTCTGGGACTACTGGTTAGTTTTCCCAGATGATATATGGATGCCTCTCCTCCATCCTCTGTTCTCTGTGGATATATAGAATGGCACAACATCTCTTCACATGTGTTAAAAGATGATGTTATCATACATTAACATACACAGATGGAGATGGGGAAGGTTAAGGTTGATGATGTAGTGAATTTCACTCTGATGTACTGTGGTAATCACAAGACCATATGCTGAGACAGGGTAGCTTAACACAATTACAAGCATTTATGTGGTCTAAGTTCCACCATGTTTGAACCACAGTAGACCTGGGCACAAGGAGGACCAGACACAGTACAGCAATCATTGTGACATAGCAACATGGGACAGGCATTGTGAAGGGAAATGGAAAATAGGCATTTACAACTGCAATATGCATTATGTATCAACTAATGGCATTTACCAAATTAGCCGACCAGACATCCATTCCTATAGTTGTGATGTCGGTGCATGAATGTCTTATTCCATATTCACACAGCAATGCCAGACCTCACCCCTTTTTCACCAGACTTGTCTCACAGATACATCATCATCATCATGTGCTCTTTCCCCACTGAGTAATGTCCACAGTAGGTAACAGAAGCTCAATTGCATAGCAATTGTTCACATATGCACCAAGCACATATGTGGAAAACATGTTTAGTCCTTGTAAGTTTGCATGAGCCATACATTATATTCAGCCAACTGAGATACAGGTTCACACACCTATGGTTCTCTTAGGAACTAGTTTATATGAACCATCCAACAGTAGAGGTAACAGTGTAATACTTCAAAGAGAAATTATAGTAATTCTCTTGAGCTTATAGCGACCAGGCATCACATGGACTCAGCAATTCTGGCGTGCCATCACCGTCCTGTTTACATATGGATATTTGAAGCATCTTTCTTTCTACTAATGTGAGAGGCTATTTATTAAATCACCAACTCACTCACTCCATCATTCTCTGCGTTTTACAAAGGAACTTGTACATGTTTCATCACTCATTCCCATTCAGACTGCCATTTGTTAACTCGCGAGAGCAAAGGTACAGTTGGTTTAAGAATAAGTCATCCTAGGCATGTAGAATGCACAAGGGGTTTGGGTTTGCGAATCTGCATGAGTGTACTACATTCCTCAAGCATACGCAACCAGTCACAACAAGGGATTGATATGCACTTGGAGTATACAGCGTGAAAGACGTGTCAAGGTTGAAGAAGCAATATTCAGAATTCTGGCGCACAGAAGTTAGGTTTTCCACTTTCACATTTTATTCATAAAATACTCTTATATTCTTCTCTTTCGTACATTAGGTTTAGCCACAACATTAAAGTATGTTTTAAAGTGGTACCTGTTGTCCAGAGAACAATATTATTGAATCTTTAAGGGCATTGTTGGGTCATCACATCACTCTAGCGACCGCTCCTGGTGAAATTCCCGCTCCTACTAATTAGATTTTAAAATATGGCCCAGGAATAGCGTGGGCTCATTATTTATGAACCAATCAAAAGACAAGTGCATACCGCAGCCTCCCCCAACTCGTTCTGGAACCTTCGATCTAAGAATAGCCCTTATATTTGGGATGGTCTCCGTTAAGACTTAAAGTATATTTATGAAATGTGTCGGACTGGAAATGGGGATTCTGTTCCATCATGCTACAAGAGTCAGCAACTGAAACACACACGATCCGCAGAGGGAGATATTTTGAAGATGATCTACGAACGAGGCTGAAGACACAATGACAGCTGAAACAACACATTTAGGGATTCGTGAATTTGATTAAGCGTGGCTCCAGAATCGTGTGTATACTGCAGAAGAACATATAGATCATTACGGCCTGGAGAGAATGGTGCTGCAGGGAGTGACCAGAGGATCTGGCCAACGCTCAGGACTCTGACAAAAGACCAGACTGACATATAATCAGGTTGCTAGTGGTACTGGTATTAGTATTGGGACTCTTCGCTGCCTGTTGAAGATGGGGACGGAGAACGTGTGGGAATGTCCCGAGTGCTATTATGTCGGGTCTTGACTCAACCCGACCTAATTCAACCCAACCCAACTTAACTCAATCCAAATCAACCCAACCCAACTCAACACACATTTCGATCAATTGTCTGGCGGATTTCTCCTGCGTAAATGTCTAAGTCTGGAGTCAAAGTGATACACCATTATCTAGAGTAGAAGCTGATTGTGTAATCTGGTGTATTGATTAGATAAAAAAATTCAGTTCTATTTCCCAACCCTCCACTTCATATAGCCTGTTATCCGCAGGAGGGCATTTGTGTCCGATCATTAAACAGACGTAGCCTGTTATCCACAGGAGGGCATTTGTGTCCGATCATTAAACAGACGTTGTAATTTATGTCCATGTCTGAGAATATTAGATCGTTGTTTGTTCAGCTATAAATTCTGTACATTAGGTCTGTCACTGCCTGTGTCCGGGTTCCGTTCACAGCAGTGGTTGAGAGATTTGCTGTACAACTGGTACACCATTACAGCTCCAGGGATGACTGATTATTGTCATCGTGTGGCAGAGCCTTGACAGAAGGTCACGCTCATCAGAGTTGAGTTGAGCTGAGTTGAGTTGAGTTGAATTGAGCTGATTCAATGTCCCTTGAAGAACCTTGCTTACATTTTTTTTTTTCAAACTTCTCGGTCATAAGCAAGATGTCCCGCGTCCGATACACCCACCTGGGGATCATCCGCCACATCCTGCATCCATCTTCTCTTTTGGCCTTCCCCTTCCTTTCTTCCCGGGCACATACCCCTCCATTATTGTTCTCTCCAAACTTTTCTGTAGTTTCAAGTGACCAATCTATTTCAATTGTCTTTGCTTTATTGTCTTCAGTAGCCAACTTTCTTCAATATACAGTTCTTGTCGTATGGATTGTGTTTCGAGCGCTCAACGATAATTGCTAATTGTCATCTGCGTCCGTAACATCTTTGCCGGTCTCTAATTTCACTTTTCCGCACACATGGGCGCGTCTCCACCCCACTCCCTTCCCGCTTGACCTTTGACCCGTGTACCATACATCCGGTCTATTGATCCACTGGCGCCCTACGTGTGTCAGACCTTCCAAGCTAGGACACAGTATTCAGATGAGTACATTTTATTTTAATTAGTTTAATAGTTTAATATTGTCATAGTGTGTTTCATGTAGTTTTGTGTTGGTTTGTATTTGTTTGTCATGTGCTGACGAAGGCTTTGGCCGCAACGTCCAATTTGTCTCTTGTAGTCGTGTTTCAGTAAAGCTCACAATCTACTTCTCGTTTATTTGGGTGATTCATTCATTGTCGTATGGATGCATTTGTTCTTTTCTGTAACTAAGATATTCTTAGAACCCATCTATAACATTTATATTCAAAGGCAGCTTGTTCAGCTTGTTTAGTAAGTGTCCAGGTCTCACAGGCATATGTTGCAATGGGAAAGATGCATGTTCTTAAAAATCAAATATTTGTACATGTAGTTCTATCTATCCCACTCCACAATTTATTCAATTGTTTTAGTTTATGAAAAGCAACATATATATTCATCTTTTAATTTCCTTCATTGTATCACCATTGTTGGTAATTAACACCAATCTGCATTTTTAAAATTCAAACAGGACACAACAGAGTCAAATATCTATATCACAAGTTTTGGATAGGTCCGTTGGATCTTTGTATATATGGTACACTGTGACCCCTCACCTTCTAAGTCTTTCCCAACTGACAACAATGAATACAATCAAATATGACATCAAAAACAATCAACATCAACAAACACTCAACATCAACAAACACTCAACATCAACAAACACTCAACATCAACAAGCACTCAATATCAACAAACACTCAACATCAACAAACACTCAACATCAATAATCTATCAACACCAACAAACAATCAACAAACTTCTTACAACGGAAATTGTACAGAATGTCACAAACCTGAAAACTAACTACTGCTTCTACTGGAGGTCTGAGTCAGAGTGAGGAATGACAAGGGGTAACATAGAAGTCTAAGTGAGAGTGGGAAATGACAAAAATTAACATGGAGGTCTGAGTGAGAGAGAGAAATGACAAGTAGTAACATGGAGGTCTGAGTGAGAGTGGGAAATGACAAAAATTAACATGGAGATCTGAGTGAGAGAGAGAAATGACAAGTAGTAACATAGAGGTCTAAGTGAGAGTGGGAAATGACAAAAATTAACATGGAGGTCTGAGTGAGAGAGAGAGAAATGACAAGTAGTAACATGGAGGTCTGAGTGAGAGTGGGAAATGACAAAAATTAACATGGAGATCTGAGTGAGAGAGAGAAATGACAAGTAGTAACATAGAGGTCTAAGTGAGAGTGGGAAATGACAAAAATTAACATGGAGGTCTGAGTGAGAGAGAGAAGTGACAAGTAGTAACATGGAGGTCTGAGTGAGAGTGGGAAATGACAAAAATTAACATGGAGATCTGAGTGAGAGTGGGAAATGACAAAAATTAACATGGAGGTCTGAGTGAGAGAGAGAAATGACAAGGAGTAACATGGAGGTCTGAGTGAGAGAGAGAGGAATAACAAGAGGTAACATGAAGATCTGAGTGAGAGAGAGGGGACTGACAATGAATAACATGGAGGTCTGAGTGAGCGAGAGAAATGACAAGGAATTACTAACATGGAGATCTGAGTGAGAGAGAGGAATAACAAGTTGGAGAGAGAGAGAGAGAGAGAGAGAGAGAGAGTGAGAGGGGGGGGAATGACAAGGAGTAACATGAAGGTCTGAGTGAGAAAGAGGAATGAAAAGGAGAATATACAAATGATATGAGAATATACTAACGATATAAGAATATAATAATGATATGAGAATATCTTAATGATACGAAAATATACTAATGACATGAGAATATCTTAGTTATATGAGAATATACTAATGATATGAGAATATACTAATGATATGAAAATATATTAATAATATTAGCATATCTTAATGATATGAGAATATCTTAATGATATGAGAATATCTTAATGATATAAGAATATACTAATGACATCAAAATATCTTAATGATACGAGAATATGCTAATCATATGAGGATAAACTAATGATATAAGAGAATACTAATGATATGAGAATACCTTAAAGATATGAGAATATACAAATGATATGAGAATATACAAATGATATCAGGATATACTAATGATATGAGAATATCATAATGATATGAGAATATAGTAATGATAAGAGAATATACTAATATGAGAATATCTTAATGACACGTGAATATACTAATGACATGAGAATGTCTTAATGATAGGAGAATATACTAATGACATAAGAATACCTTAATGATATGAGAATATGCTAATGATATGTGAATATACTAATGACATGAGAATGTCTTAATGATAGGAGAATATACTAATGACATAAGAATACCTTAATGATATGAGAATATGCTAATGATATGTGAATATACTAATGACATGAGAATATAATAATGATTTGAAAATATACTAATGATATGAGAATGTGAGAATATACTAATGATATTAGAATATGCTAATGATATGAGAATATACTAATGGTATGAGAATATCTTACTGATATGATAATATCTTAAGGATATGAGAATATACTAATGATGTGAGAATATACTAATGATATGAGATTATCTTAATGACATGGGAATATCTTAATAACATGAGAATACACTAATGACATGAGAATATCTTAATGATAGGAGATTATACTAATGATATGTGAATATACCAATGGTATGAGAATATACTAATGGTATGAGAATATCTTAATGATATGAGAATGTCTTAATGATATGAGAATATACTAATGATATGAGACTATACTAATGATATGAGAATATACCAATGGCATGAGAATATACTAATGATATGAGAATATACTAATGATATGAGATTATCTTAATGACATGAGAATATCTTAATAACATGAGAATACACTAATGGCATGAGAATATCTTAATGATAGGGGAATATGCGAATGATATGTGAATATACCAATGGCATGAGAATATACTAATGATATGAGAATATACTAATGACATGAGATTATCTTAATGACATGAGAATATCTTAATAACATGAGAATACACTAATGGCATGAGAATATCTTAATGATATGAGAATATACTAATATGTGAATAAACGAATGGCATGAGAATATACTAATGATATGAGAATATACTAATGACATGAGATTATCTTAATGACATGAGAATATCTTAATAACATGAGAATACACTAATGGCATGAGAATATCTTAATGAAAGGAGAATATACGAATGATATGTGAATATACCAATGGCATGAGAATATACTAATGATATGAGAATATACTAATGATATCAGAATATCTTAATGATATGGGAATATACAAATGATATGAGAATATACTAATGATCTGAGAATATAATAATGATATGAGAATATAATAATGATATGAGAATATACTAATGATATGAGAATATGCTAATGACATGAGAATATACTAATGGTATGAGAATATCTTAATGATATGAGAATGTCTTAATGATATGAGAATATACTAATGATATGAAAATATACTAATGGTATGAGAATATACTAATGATATGAGAATGTACTAATGGTACAAGAATATACTAATGATGTGAGAATGTACTAATGGTATGAGAATATACTAATGATATGAGAAAATCTTAACGATATGAGAATATACTAATGATATGAGAATATACTAATGATATGAGAATATACTAATGATATGAAAATATACTAATGACATGAGAATATATTAATGATATGAGAATATACCAATGAAACAAGAAAAAATATTAATGAGATAAGAAAATACTAATGATATAAGAATATTCGAATGATATGAGAATTAGTTAGTAGCATATCCTTTACAGGACTGTCAGCAGTCAACCCCAGCATTTTTTGGCTGTTTGTGATTTCCTGGAAAGTTTATGTTCAGCAATGTTCCATTGCCTTCTGAATGACCAGCACTCATATCATTTTATAAAAACCAACGCAAGGCCCTCAGCTGCCAAATCACCCACAGTTGTGTTCTGAACACAGTATGTGAGATTACAAACTGTGTCTGTATCCCCTTTGCCACTGAGAGAATATCTTAATGATATGAGAATAGACAAGTGATATGAGAATGGGTTAATGTTAAGAGAATATACTCAAATCTACGAGTTGTACAATCTCATGGTTTTACAGCAGAGGGAGACTCAGAAAGATGTGGATTTACAGCCTGAAAGAGACACTGTAGAAATGTAACCTAACATTATCAGCAGCAATACAACTGACTCAATCAAGTATACCTTTCCCCACAATGACTGCCAAAAAGTGGGAGCGTCATCAAGCATAATACATTTCAACAGGTGGAAAGAATTAGACAGGCAGGCATGTAGGCAGGCAGGTAGGCAGGCAGGCAGGCAGGCAGACAGACAGGCAGGCAGGCAGACAGACAGACAGACAGACAGACAGACAGACATGGGAGTCTCCATTATGAAATGGTTACACCATCTGCCTCGTGCTCCCAAAGTTATGGGTTCGATCCCGGCCTATGTTGTTTAATTCACAAGTACAATTTTCTTGGAGACTCCTGGGGGTCGTCACTAGAGCTGCGGAGTTTGTGCTTTGTGTAATGCTGTCATGATCCTCTTTACTTTTAACCCTTTTTTTTAAAACAGACATACACACAGAACGAACGGATGAAATTTATTTTCAAAGGGCCACAAATTGGGCATGCAGGCCCTTTCAATCAGTCATCTTTCATTCATCAATTACCTACTGTGCATGTTACATTCACATAGCAAAAAAAGACATTGTCAAATGAATGTTGTAAACATAAACAATGCATATATCACACAGACAGACAGCCAACCAGCTAGCCAGACAGACAGACAGGCAGGCAGACAGACAGGCAGGCAGGCAGACAGACAGGCAGGCAGGCAGGCTGGCAGGCAGGCAGGCAGACAGACAGACAGACAGACAGACAGACAGACATGGGAGTCTCCATTATGAAATGGTTACACCATCTGCCTCGTGCTCCCAAAGTTATGGGTTCGATCCCAGCCTATGTTGTTTAATTCACAAGTGCAATTTTCTTGGAGACTCCTGGGGGTCGTCACTAGAGCTGCAGAGTTTGTGCTTTGTGTAATGCTGTCATGATCCTCTTTACTTTTAACCCTTTTTTTAAACAGACATACACACAGAACGAACGGATGAAATTTATTTTCAAAGGGCCACAAATTGGGCATGCAGGCCCTTTCAATCAGTCATCTTTCATTCATCAATTACCTACTGTGCTTGTTTCATTCACATAGCAAAAAAAGACATTGTCAAATGAATGTTGTAAACATAAACAATGCAAATATCAGACAGACAGACAGACAGACAGACAGACAGACAGACAGACAGACAGACAGACAGACAGGCAGGCAGGCAGACAGACAGACAGGCAGGCACACAGATAGACAGACAGACAGCCAGACAGACAGACAGACAAATGACAGGCACTGCACTGAAATGTTTCATATATTAATAGTTTGTTTTATTTAATAGTGATGTAATGGGCCAGCATAGATTTTTTTTTTTTATTGTCTTGGGCTTCAAGAGCAACCCAGCCTAAAATGGGAACCAGGAAATTACCTGGGAAGTAAAACATCTGGCATAATATTGTCCACATCACCCACTGAGTGGCAACCAATGTACAAATACAGGGGTAACACCAACACGCCTCACAACATGGGAGGGAGTCTTGTATGTTTTATGGGCAAGAATTGCTAGATGTAAAGACAGACAGGCAGGCAGGTAGATGGGTAGGCAGATAGGCACACAGATAAATGGATGGTAAGAATTTCATTGAAATTTATATATTAATATTCTATTTCATTGTTTTCTTAAAAAACAATCCCATAGAATTAATTGGCTGTGAGTGTGTGAAGTGTTGGGATCACCCCATTTTGAAGACCCGAGGGTGCAGAGGGATTAGTGGTCAGTCTTCCCCTCACTCGGTAGTGTCGTGGCTAGACGTTCGCCTGCTGACCAGGAAGTCATGGGTTCAATCTGCAGCTGGGCGAATTTGAAATTGTCAAAATTGACCTGGTGCTCCCAGGTCGACCCAGCGTTAAACGGGTACCAGGAATGTCTTGTGAAGTAAATGTAACCAGTGTGGCCCTGACCTCATTACCCACCGAGTTCCAACTGGTCTACACAAATATGGGTCTCACACTGTTTGTCTGATGTGTCTTAAGGCAGGAAAATGCTTAGTAAAGTGGAGAAAGGAATGTTTCGTGTGGAATGGCTCACCTCGCTTCAGAGGTCACAGATTGTGAGAATTGTATGGATTTTTTGCCCTGGCCATGTGGGAGTGCGGGGGAATGAACATGCTGATAGGCTGGCAGGGAATGCACATCTTGGTGGTCAATTATCTATGGACAAGGAAGAGGTAGTTGTGTGCCTGTGGGACCAGGTGGAGAAGGTGGAGGAACAGATTGAGAACCTGTATGTTGAAAGGATGAGATTGCGGGAGATTGGCAGGGGTTCTGGTAGACTCTCAAAACTGAGAGGGAAGACCAGGAGAACTTTCAATCAGACAGCGGTGGGAACAAATAGTAGTGTGACTCTTTGCTAGCTGTTGAACAAGGGGACGGAGTGCATATAGGAATGTCCTGATTGCTGTGATGTCGGTTCTTAGCTCAGCTCATCAAGGCATGAAAAGGGTCCCTTACGTTGACTTACTACATACATCTTTCCTACGGCACAATATGAATGTGAGTCATTCATCATTTCACAATCACTAAAGAAAATTGTGTCTTTTGAGCTTACTTGTTATAAAATTCATTCATTCAATAGCATGTCCTTTTCAGAACCTCACTTCCATAAAAACCTTCCGGAAAACTTCGCGGTGCTATATACTCTCTCTCTCTCTCTCTCTCTCTCTCTCTCTCTCTCTCTCTCTCTCTCTCTCTCTCTCTCTCTCTCTCTCTATATCTCTCTCTCTATATATATATATATATATATATATATATATCCCGGTTCCGTGGCTGAAGGCTTGCGAACGCGGTTCATGAGCCGGGTACCAGGCGTTCAAATCTCAGCTGCGACAGATTTGTGCAGCAGACCGTGTCGCGTTGTGTTATAACGTGCTGGTATGGGAGCCGGTCGTTCAGAAAGCTATAGCAAACTACTGAACATAACACTTGCCTAGTACATCAACAGCAGCTAAAAAATGCTGGTGTTGACTGCAACGTCCCGTAAGGGATACGCAACACAAAAAAAAAAAATATATATATATATATATATATATATATATATATATATATATATATATATATATATATATATATATATATATATATATTAATAAACCATTCGATACTGACTTACCCTCCCATAAAGAATGTTGAGAGATGGCATCGAACACTGACCCAACCACACTCATTTCATTGTCAGGTTAACATCCTTATAACTAAAACAACGGTTCAGTCCCTACCCCGGTCAGTTGGGCTGAAATGTTGACTTCTCGTCCTTGACTTGGGAATGTAAATTACAAGTACCTCTGAAGTTGGAGTGGGTTTGCCTGATGGCGAGGGATACTGGTGATAGGAAAAGTTATTCCACACACAATTCAGTCCAGTGCTACTAGAAGTAGAGTGTACGGACTATGCTTGATTTCAAAGCAAAGGAGCAACAACAAAAAAAGTGTAACGCTAATGTGCCTGATCTATTTCATTATACTGTGACTTAATGGATAAGTATTGCTAGGAATAATGTGCCTGATCTATTTCATTATACTGTGACTTAATGGATTAGTATTGCTAGGAATAATGTGCCTGATCTATTTCATTATACTGTGACTTAATGGATTAGTATTGCTAGGAATAATGTGCCTGATCTATTTCATTATACTGTGACTTAATGGATTAGTATTGCTAGGAATAATGTGCCTGATCTATTTCATTATACTGTGACTTAATGGATTAGTATTGCTAGGAATAATGCGCCTGATCTATTTCATTATACTGTGACTTAATGGATTTGTATTGCTAGAAATAATGTGCCTGATCTATTTCATTATACTGTGACTTAATGGATTAGTATTGCTAGGAATAATGTGCCTGATCTATTTCATTATACTGTGACTTAATGGATTGTATTGCTAGGACTAATGTGCCTGATCTATGTCATTATACTGTGAATTAATGGATTAGTATTGCTAGGAATAATGTGCCTGATCTATTTCATTATACTGGGACTAATGGATTAGTATGCTAGGAATAATGCGCCTGGATCTATTTTCATTATACTGTGACTTAATGGATTTGTATTGCTAGAAATAATGTGCCTGATCTATTTCATTATACTGTGACTTAATGGATTAGTATTGCTAGGAATAATGTGCCTGATCTATTTCATTATACTGTGACTTAATGGATTTGTATTGCTAGGAATAATGTGCCTGATCTATTTCATTATACTGTGAATTAATGGATTAGTATTGCTAGGAATAATACGCCTGATCTATTTCATTATACTGTGACTTTACTGGATTAGTATTGCTAAGAATAATGCGCCTGATCTATTTCATTATACTGTGACTTTACTGGATTAGTATTGCTAGGAATAATATGCCTGATCTATTTCATTATACTGTGACTTAATGGATTAGTATTGCTAGGAATAATGCGCCTGATCTATTTCATTATACTGTGACTTAATGGATTAGTATTGCTAGGAATAATGCGCCTAATCTATATCATTACACTGTGACTTAATGGATTAGTATTGCTAGGAATGATGAACGAACACATGAACAAAGAAGCTTTCTTTTCACAGGGTTAAGAATTGGGCAAGCAGACCTGTCTAACATTCTGCCCTTCTGATCCCTCTCTTGCAACATTATTTCATCCATACATCACTTGAGGCTAACTGGGGACAACAACCACAATGACAAACAGGGAGGTACCCTGGCAGACTGGCAGACAAACAGTAGGACAGATGAATAAGTATAATATGAAGGGCTGGGCAATGGTTTTTCTTCATGAGGAGGTCAAGATTCATCAATTTATGCTTCATTTTTGTGTAAGGGCATGTGGGTGTAAGACGGAATGAGCAAGCAGATAGGCCTGCGGGTTGGGCTGTTGTAGGGAGCTGATGAGCAATGGACCATGTTGATATCTTGAATGCCCTCAGGGAGGCAGGACAAGTGAATGACTTAAGGGATGGATTAATTCTGAAACGTTGATCAGACTGCAAGAACAACAAGCCAAACATGGCCAAGTTAGGCTACAGCACCACATGGAAGGCAAAGAAGAATAGTCAACCAACACCGAGCCAGTGTCATCTGTCGTTACATACTGAGGGAGATATTGAGGAGAGGATCGGAGCACTGATGACTAATAGTTCCATGTGCAATGAGTGTGATCTGTTGACTAACAAGAACACAAAAACCTTAGTGTCAGCTTCTGCGTGCCATCACTCATGATTCCTGCTAGAACAGTGGTTAGAGTGCTGGACTACAACGCAGCAGCCCGGGATCAAACCCCCAATTGAACAAAGATATACTGAAAATATATTCTTTAGTGGCAGCGAAATTATCCATAACCCATGTTAGTATGCTGCCATAAGAAAGATGCATGTAACAGATGGCCGTTTGAATGATTAGCAGTATGACTCTTCACTGGTTGTCGAATGAGGGACGGAGCATGTGAGGGAATGTTCTGAGTGCAGTGATGTCCACTCAGATGCATGTAGTAAGCCTTTTACCTGCTTTAGGTGCACCGGCATATAGTGGTAGATTCATAGTTGTATGGACCTCGTGGCAGTTGCTGGGTGATGTGGGCAGTACCAGGCTGACCACCTGACATGTCCATGTAGTTGCTTTTGATTTTTTTATGAAATCGTATGGGTGCCGGTCGTTCAGAAAGCAATGACAAACTACTGAATGTAAAATTTGCCCAGGAATCACGAACAGCTAAAACATGATGGGGTTGATTGCTACGTCCGTAAAGGACATGTAACTAACTTTTTTTAACGTCTGGGAGCCAGGTCAATTGTTAAAAAAGAAATCAAACAACCCTCGACTTCACGGGGATTCAAATGCATGACGATTGCGTCGGTAGGTAAGAAACTATACTGTACTGTACAACACTGACAACAGCAATAGTGTGCCCATAGTGTAATGTCAATAAGTATAGTTAGCAATATAATCATAATGATTAATATTAATAAACGTTGCATTATCATTGTTTTATTTGCCGTTCCATGTCTGTGAGGAAGCGGGAGAAAACGAACGGTAGCCGAGAGCCCGATTACATTATTCAAGTTCCCAAATGCACGAGAGACATTCCTCAAGTCGTGACAGCACAGCAGACTACAACATGGAAATACAAACAATGGTTACGTAGGGACTGTGTATCTGAAACAAACTGCCTACCTGGTAGTTTCTCCAGTGATGCCGATGTCAGAATCCAAGTATTTGGCAGTACCAGAAGAAGATTCACTAGAGTAAACTTCCAGTACATGATTGGTAATGCCAGTAGGGGGGAGTTTGTTGATGTTACATCCCCCACACAACTGAACTCGTTGGCATAATCATTCTCGCCAACTCTCGGTGTTCGGAGCCCCGAGTCGGAGACGACGTTTGTCAAACGTGCCAGCTTGCCCTGGCCCGCCGTTCCGTCACGTTTGTTTGGTGCGGTTTGCAGCGGCGTAGGCAGTTTGTGGTTAGAAATGTGGTTGTGTAGATGGATATCAGGGATTGTGTGTCACAGAGAAGAAATCCGCAAGGGAATTTTACAAACGCTGGGGTTCATTAAAACATTACTCAGTCAAATTGAATCAAGAACCGTAATTATAGCACCCGGGCCCGGGACATTTCCATACGTGATCCGTCGTCACATTCACCAGCCAACAATGGGTCCCAATACTTTTTGGTACCAGTAGCACTTTGATTATGTGTTCACTGACCTTTCTTTGGAGTCCTGAGTGTCGACCAGATCCTCTGATCACTCCGTTTTTCTGCTCGTTTTCTTTTGTATCCGCTCGCTTTGACTCAAGCGTAGTCCATACACATGCTACTACTACTACTACTACTACTACTACTACTACTACTACTACTACTACTACTACTACTACTACTACTACTACTACTACTACTACTACTACCACATCTAGTGAATTTGATTGATTTTTGCGTGCGGATTAGCTTTCCCAATTACCAGTGTCCATCACCATCAGGCGAACCCACACTGACTTCTGAGGTTGTTATGATCTATCTATACTTCTGCACTATAAACACGCTCCGAAAGGGCGCCGACCACGTCTGCCTTATAGTGCATTAATACATTATCCATCGGTGCAGAGCCAGCCAATCTGTCCGCCTGCTCGTTTCCCACCACACCAGCATGTCTTGGGAGAGGGGGGTAAGTGTTCCAAGTGACGCTCTCTATTTTCTGTCATACTGTTCGAAGCCTGTCTGTCTTCGCCTTTCTCATCATACTAAGTGAATCCGTTACAATCAAGGCATAGTGTGTGCTGTTTGTCTTCCAGCCAACGGAGTGAGATCAAAGTCAAACAATAAATAGATCAGCATTAATAATACCCGTGTGTTAACGGGGACTATTAAGGAAGCAAAGAATAGTAACACCGTAACCTACTATACATATATCAAGAGGGATATGGAGAGGATTGGTATGATGCCTCATCCTGTAAAAAAAAATAAATAAACTTGAGCTACAACATTCAGCCAGCCAAGAAAAGGTTTATACATGGCTTGATGTGAGTTGGTTGAGGGCGTAAACTTCGTTAGAGGGGTCAGGGGAGGGGGCGGGGATGGAGGAAGAGGAAGAGAAGGACGAGAACAAAATGAAAAAGAGAACGAGGATAAAAAAGAAAAAAGAGGTGAAGGTGAAGAAGAAGAGGAGGAGAAGGCGCAGAAGCAGCACCAGCAGTAGTAGAAGAAGAAGAGAAGAAGAAGAAGAAAAAGAAGAAGAAGAAGAAGAAGAGGAAGAAGAACAAGAACAAGAAGGAGAACAAGAACAAGATGATGATGATGATTGATGATGATGATGATGATGGTGGTGGTGGTGGTGAGGAAGAAGAAAAACAATAAGAAGAGAAGAAGTTATACCACCTAGTTATGTCATCTATTTGTACCACCTAGTTATGTCATCTAATTATACCACCTAGTTATGCCATCTAATTTTACAACCTAGTTTGGGGGCTGCGTGATCTCGAGGTACGCTGTCCGGCTCAAGAGCTGGAGGTCCCAGGTTCAAGCCCCGGCGAGGACCTCTAATTTTTCACGTGGACTTCTAGTAATACAATTTCCCCTGGTCTCTGGGTTGTGAGATCGGACGCCCGTGTGTTTGTTGCGCACGTAAAAGATCCCTTGGCAGTTGGAAATTGAAAAAGAGTAGCCTAACGGCGCTGCCCGGGCAAAATTTGGAGTTAAAAATCTATCTAAAGTATTTCAGGATCCTCGCCGGTGCTACGGAGTTCGTGTACTGAGCTGAGTTTCTCCTAAACTCAGATTTGAGTTAGGAGGAGAACGGAGCACTTATGGGTTACACCCGTGTGCCGTGATGTTGATCCATCGACTAAAACTAAAAACTAAAACAACAGTTTATGTCATCTAATTATGTCATCTAATTGTACAACTTAGTTATTTCACTTACTTATATGATCTAGTCACATCACCTCGTTATACCACCTAGTTATATGACCCAATTATACCATCTTGCTATGTCATCTAATTATACCACCAAGTTATGTCATCTAATTATACTACCTAGTTATGTCATCTAGTTATGTCATCTAGTTATGTCATCTAGTTATGTCATATAGTTATGTCATCTAGTTATGTCATCTAGTTGTGTCATCTAGTTATGTCATCTAGTTATACCACCTAGTTATGTCGTCTAATAATATCACCCAGTTTGGTCGACTAATTATACCACTTAGTAATATCATCTAGCTATACCATCTAGTTATGTAATCTAGTTATGACATCAAGTCATGTCATCTAATTATACCACTTAGTTATATCATCTAATTATACCACCTAGTTATGTAATCTAATTGTGTCATCGATACACCATCTAATTATTACATATAGATATGTCGTATTGTTATGTCATCTGATTTTGACATCTAATTCTACCACCTAGTTATGTCATCTAGTTATATCCCCTAGTTCACGAATCTGCTTACTTCAGAGGTTTGAGTATTCATCTGCGCATGCGTGTGTATGAAGATTACTACACAGAGATAGATACCATCAAACGTAACAAGTTCTGTCTTTAGGTTGGTTTTTCTTTCCTAACAAATGTTCCAGGGAGCAGCAGCCTTACGACATACTCTTGCGATTTTCAGTTACCGTTATATTGTCAACGCGCGCTACAGGCCTACAGGCACACATGACCTTCTAATCCCAATCCGAGCAAGCTAGGTACCAAATCAGCAGGGAGTTGTCAATCATTAAAACCTAAAGTTTTTGACAAATGCCAAGCCTTATGTTTGGATTCGAACCCTGTACCTTGATAATAGTAGCGTAGCTAGGGAGAATCAGGGGTAGCGACCTATTTTTGAAAAATAGCGCCTAGTTCACTTGTGCGATTAAAAATTATCTTGAGTTTTCGGAAGCACGCTTTTTTATGTTAGCACCTCCTAATTTTCCATAATGGCTACGCCTCTGCATTTAAGTCTGCGGCCGACAGCCTAACCTCTGAGAAACTTCTCTCACTTTGACACTAATATAACAACATAAATATAGGGCGTCCCATGGTCGAGAGGTTACGGAGTCCTCCTATTTCTCAGAATGTACCGGGTTCGATGCTGGAAATTTTCCCAAGCACTACTCCACTGGTATCTAATGTCATCATTTGCGTACCACGCACAATCATCATCCCGTGCCATGCCGAGAAGCTTAGGAGGTCATATTTCGCCATCACTCACGATCACCAGAGTCGTGGATCGGCTCAGTGTTCTTGTCTCGGCCATATCATTTGGCCAAATCATTCAGTATTAACTTCTTATGCCTTCCCCTTATTCTTTTCCCCTCAACCTTGTCAGTTCTGCCAGGTTCTCCAGTTTGTCTCTTTTTATAACGAGCCCAAATAATCTTCACTGTCTGCGTATAATTTCATTAATCAGTTTTCCATTTTCATTTGTTTCAGATAGGACTTACTCATTGGTTGTTTTCTGTCCATGATATTCTTTGCATTTTCGTCAGAAACCACATCTCCACAGCCATCAGATGTTTTTCAGCTTAGTCTGTTCATTGTCCTAGTTCTACATCCATTAAAAAAAAAAAATGTTTGCATATCCTTTACAGGACATTGCTGTCAACATCAGCATCTTTCAGCTGATTGTTGATTTCTTGGCAAGATTACTCTCAGTAGTTTGCCATTGCTTTCTGAGCGGCCGGCTCACATACCCCTAGGTTACCGACGCGATTCGAACCACTGCTGATTCTCACCGTCGTCACGTTACTTACGAGAATATACGAAATTACGGAGAAAAGTCGCTAACCTCTAGGCCAGGAAGCCGGCTCTACATCCATACAAAAGTATAAATTCTATGTAGCACTTCAACACTCTTTTTCTCGTTGTAATTACCATCATTTTATTGGTCACTACGTTTTCCATCACGCAAAAGGCTACCTTTACCATAGTTATTCGTGTTCTAATTTCTTCAAGGCACCTCCTATCAGATGTTTTGACTCTTCGGAGATAGTTGTACCGATTCACATGTTTAAGAATATTCCCATTTAACCGTATATTACATTATGGTATTTTTTCCCCCTCTATGCGACCACAGTCTATGTCTTCTTACAATGTAATTCTAACCATTCTTAACTACATACCGGAAATAGTCTCCATCCTTTGCCAATTCTCCTGTCCCTTGCATTTTCATACACGGGTCTTTAATGTCACGTGGTCATTGTCGAGTTGGTCGACCTCTGTCTTTTTGTCATGGGTAGTGCTTTCCATTACTGTTCGTTCTAAGCAGGGTTGTACATGGAACATAATTTACATTGCTGGTAATTTATGCATGTCCCATCCCATCCCATCCCATCCCTTGAGACTTTCCCATAGGAATAACATTCCCATGGCCAAGCCTGGTTCTAAGCCATTGCAACGTTTCTAGCTTGCAGACCTGGAGCTGGATATCAGCTGGAAACAATCCAAAGAAGAGATTAGTAAAGATACCAAACTTCTAGAGGATGGGCAAGCTGCTGGTTTATATGGTATCCCAGCAGATCACGTTACAACTAACGTAAACACTTTAACTAAATTACTGCACATAATATTCAGCAGAATCTGAGACATTGAAAAGTACCACCAGACAAGTAAAAAAAAAGTATCTGGCGACGCTGCTAAAGAAAGGGTGCCTACGTGTGTGTGAAGATTATAGAGGGGTTAGATTACTGTCAGTTCCTGTGACGATTTTCTGTGGGATCATTCTGGAAAGACTACGAGATGCCATTTAGAAACAACAAAGGAATGAACAGGCAGACTCTCGACCAAATAGATCCTGCACAGACAAGACAGTTACATTGCCGATAATAATAGAGTAAAGCATCGAATCAAACTCGCCAGATTACATTGGATTTATGAATTAAGGAACGGTCTTTTAACTGATTCGGTGCCGAAGGATAATATATCGTCAAATGTGACCTCTCATTTGTATAGAAGGGCTATATATATCGTCATACTATGTCATCTTATTTTTTTTTTTTTTTTGGTTTCGTGGCATCTTATTAAATTTAAATACCTCAGAAAATCATTTACTTAAATAAGGGCAACAAATAGAAACATGAGGTGCAGAGTACTCCATGAGGGAAAACTAACAGAGGCATTAGAGGTAGAAATGAATGCCCTTTTACTTGTAGTCACATATTTACTAATATTATTATTGATTATTTACAGGATTATGAAGATTACAAACACTGCCAGAAATGGAATTCGATTCAAGTCAATACTCTTGTGACCAAGCATCTAGTTGACCTGGGTTTCCTGACAACATTGCCATCCTGTCTCACACGCGAAATCAGGATCAAGAATAACTATGAACTCCTGATTGGGACGCAGAGGTGTTTCCAAGGCATCAGAGCCGGGTTATATACTGGCCAAGACCTATTGACGCGTCCTCGTCGAGCGTCCTGGGCAACAGGTCCCTTCGGGGTCCTGGCTAAAGTCAGTAGGATCGTCGATTCCTCCGAAGTCGGAAAGTGTCTGCCTATACGGCGAGGAACCACCAGTCTGCACACCAATAAGCCAGACATGGGACAACGGATACTCACGCAAACCTCAGGTCCTGTATGTCATCACAATGATGTTGGACAACAGGATGCCTTCATCCGACATACAGGACTTCGCGTTGGAGCTCAAGCCAACGAACACAAGCAAGCAAGCACTCCGGATTGGAGGTCATAACAATTAGGTTTTAAATTACACATGAGAAAAACATTGAAAATGAGAATACATCAGTAGGTCAGCATGGCCGAATGGATAAGAACGCTCGTTCTTAAACAACCGGTGTGTTGGTGCCGAGGTAAGGGATTCAACCCCTACACCGGACAGCAGGGCTAAAATGTTGACTTATCGTCCTTGACTTTGGGACGTAAATTACAAGTACCTCTGAAGTCGGAGTGGGTTCGCCTGATGGCGAGAGACACTGTTAATAGGGAAAGCTAATCCACACGCAAAATTCAGTCCATCTACTACTAGAAGTAGTGTGAATGGACTACGCTTGAGTTCAAAGCGAGCGAGCGAGTGCAAAAAAAAAAAAAAATCAAGCAAATTATGACCTGATCGTCCTTGGTGAAACCTTACTTCAAGAGACTGAGTCAACATCCATTTAGGCAGCAATAGACAAAGCTGGTGGAACCGATTAAGATATCAGAATAAGAATATAGAATGCAAGAGGTGCTGTTGTAAACTCTAGGAAATTTATGGAAGCCAGTCGAAATTAAACTTAGCACCAAACTTAGAATATTCAACTCTAACGCTATATGGTTGAATCAGTACTGCTGCGTGGATCAGAAACATGAATAACAACTAAAACAATTACAAATCAGCTTCAAACATTAATTAATTCCTACCTGCGGAAAAAATGGAATGAAATGCTAGGATAGTTTTCACCAGTCTGGAGCTAGTGGAGAGAAGTAAGCACATACATGTGAACTGAGAGGTGAAGTATAGACGCGGGTGATGGATAGGTCACACACTGAGAACACCTGATAATAGTGCAACTATAAAGGCATTTGTCTGAAATCCTTAGGGCAAAAGAAATAGAGGAAGACCTAAAGACATAGAGGAGAGAAACAGAAACAAAAATCGATAATTTGGAGAGGACATTGATGGAGCTGTATGGGATAGTTAAGGATAGGAGAGCATGGAGTCAGGTAGCTGAGGGACTATGTCTCAATGGGGGATTAACGGGTGAAAGAAAGAAGAAGAGAAGAAGAACATTTTTAAATTTGTTTTTAAAACTAGTTTCTGAGACATGAAGCTGTTTATGAGCAAGGTGTCTTCGATGTTGAGATCTGGTAAAATGTCGGTATGTTTCTACTTCTTGGTGAGCCGTTTTCTAAAAACAATCTCTGTTACATTTACTTTCTATAGCTTAACATTGTCGTCTTTCCATCCATCATGTGCCATGCCGGTAAGCGTAGGCGGTCATGTTCTGCCATCTCACTCGATCACCAGAGTCGTGGATCAGCTTCCGTGTTTCTGTCTCGACCATGCCATAAGGCCAAGCCATCCAGGTACTTGCTTCTAGGTCTTCCCCTTGGTCTGTTCCCCTCGATCTTACCAGTTGTCACCAAGTTCTCCAAATCATTTCTTCTCATAACATGCCCAGAAAAAATGTGACTGTCTACGTCTAATGTCTCTAATCAGATTACAATCTTCATGTGTTTATTGAAAGACTTGTTCATTGGTCTTTCTGGCTGTCCATGGTATTCTTTGCATTTTCCTCAGAAACCACATTTCTATAGCCATCAGATAAACATCTGACTGCTCATTGTCCAAGCTTCACATCCTTATAAAAGTACAGGTTCTATGTAGCATCTCAACACTCTTTTTCTCGTTTCAATTGACATCTTTTTATTGGTCATACAGTATGTTTTTCATCTTGCTAAAGGCTACTTTTGCCATGGCGATTCTTGTTCTAATCTCTTCTAGGCATCTCCCATCAGATGTTATTAATGTTCCGAGATAATTGCACCTATTCACTTGTTGAAGAATATTCCCATTTACTTGTATATTACATTGTGGTATTTCGTTCTTCCTAGTGACGACCGTAATCTGTGTCTTTTTACAATTTAATTCTAACCCTGTGTGTAACAACCGCATCTTGCCTTCTTTGGTGATTGTGAAATGTTCCAATGAGCAATTTCTAAACGATCTACACAATGTGACTTCGAAATCTAACTGAACGAACACATCGTATGAGAATACATTAGTAAAGTGGTTTAATTAAAGACAAAAGATTCGATTTCATTTCATCGGGATTTACACATGGATAAGAGCGCGAACTCCTAAACTTCCGTTGCTCTGATGCCGAGGTAGCGGTTTCAACCCATACACCAGTCAGTTGGACTAAATTGTTGACTTCTCGTCATTGGCCCGGGGGCGTAAATTACTAGTACCCCAGAAATCGGAGTGGGTTCACCAGATCGCAAGGGGCACTGATAATATGGAAAGCTAATACACACGCAAAATTCAGTACAGTGGACTAGAAGTAGTAGAAGCTCATGGACACCGCTTGAGTTCAAAACGTCGAACGCATCAGATTTGCCGACAGCGCTGGAAAGAAAACGAACTCTGCAGCTCCAGCGACGACACCCACAGATCTCCGGAGGGTCGAGGGGGTGGTAGGCGTGGGGGAAGGGGCTCCGTGAACCAAATATAACATTCTATATGATATCGTAGGGAGTCTCAGTGGCGAAGTGGTTGCGCTCCAAAGGTTGTGAGTTCGATTCCCGGCCACGTAGTTCGGTTCTCGAGTGCAATTTTCTCGGAGACTCCTGGGGATCGTCGCTGGAGCTACGGAGTGTGTTCTTTGTGCGACGCTTTCTGCAGGCCGCCCTGCGGAAAGAGATCTAGCCATATGGGATAGAACCCGGCGCAATGAATTCGATCCTAGTGCACATTAACAACCTCTCAGAATGGGGGTATACGCAGCGAAGTGGTCTAGTCTTCTGCCCAGCTCACAAAAGGTCGTGGGTTTGTGTCCGACCTTCAGCATTCAGTACTGGAGCTACGGAGTTCGTGCTCTGTGCAATACTTTCAGCATGCTCTAGCTTCTCTCCTCAGAGAGAGATCGAGCCACATGAGAGAAGACACAGTTACACAGTACAATGCAGGTGATCCTCTTGAATTTACATTCCCTCCCACCCTCCTACTTTACTGCATATAACTGCCGTCAGTTTACACATATATTGCTTTCATGTTCAATAGTTATAGTTAATACTATTACTACCACCACCACTACCACCACCACCACCACCACCACCACCACCACCACCACCACCACCACCACCACCACAACCACTACCGCCGCCGCAACCACCACCACCACCATCACCACCACCACAACCGCCGCCGCCGCCACCACCACCACCACCACTACCACCACCACCACCATCACCACCACCACAACCGCCGCCGCCACCACCATCACCACCACCACAACCGCCGCCGCCGCCACCACCACCACCACCACCACTGTTGCTGCTGCTGCTACCACCACCACCACCACTACTACTACTACTGCTGCTGCTGCTGCTGCTGCTGCTGCTGCTGCTGCTGCTGCTACTACTACTACTACTACTACTGATTTCCATCACCTCCACCACTTAGATAACAACAAACAACAACATATTTATTATTTTCAACTTTCGTCCGCTTAAAATGTGTCTATAACTGCACTGTTGTCTCTTGTATGAATTTAATTGTCTTTTTTTTTTTTTTAAGTTCCCTCAGCGGTCCACTGAGTTTATCTTCCACTGTCGTCTCTCTAGGCCAGAAGATTTGCATAGATATGTTGTATTTTGGGCAGTCTTGAAGTATGTGCTCTGCTGTCTGCGACGCCAATCCACATGTCCACATGGCTGATTCGCCAATCTTGAATTGTTGTATACATGTGGTTGCGTAATCTATTGTGTCCTGTTCTGAGGCTCAGTATAATGACTTGTTCTAGTCTGCCCATAACGTGGCAGTCATCTTGAATAGGTTTTGGTGGCTTTCTGACTGATTTGATCATTCTTTTCTTTTGGTGGTATGTAACGGGCACATTAGGCTGTTCATCTTTTGCTCCTCCCTTAGCCAATTGAATCAGCTCTGTCGTTTCCGGGCACTCCACTGTTGGATGGTATCCACTATATAGTGACCTTATGCTGACTGCTAAGTTCAGAAAGTAGTGTCCTTAGTACTGGCAATCTCCCAGACAGGAGCGCCTCGAGTACTGATTTTGCATCTGTCAATAACACCACAAGTTGTGTACCATGGCTGGTATTTTATTTAGTAATATCCACTTGATGACAAGAGACACCGGCAATAAGGAAAGCTAATCCACATTGAAAGATCAGCCCTGTGCACTATAGGGTGTATTTTTAATGACTGTGCAGTGTTTGAAAATATTGCCGGTTCAAGTTTTGTATTTACCAATTATGTTGCATGAACTTTACAGAGGGTGAATGCAAAACTTGGACCGGCAATATTTTCAAACACTGCACAGTCATTAACAACACACACTATAGAAGTAGTAGCACGCGTATGGACTACGTTGGAATTCAAAGTGAGCGAACCCAAATAAAAAAAAATAAATGAAAAAGGTAGTCATGTGGCAGCGTTATTACTTTATTCCCCAATCAATTTCAAGGGATTTCCCGTTACAGAATTTTCAGGACGGGAAAGACATAACTTGTTTCATTTATTGTATTTTAGACTGCCATAAACTAATGATCAACTAATTGCTGGCCATCTCTCTCTCTCTCTCTCTC
Organism: Cepaea nemoralis; assembly: GCA_014155875.1. Lineage (NCBI taxonomy): Eukaryota > Metazoa > Mollusca > Gastropoda > Stylommatophora > Helicidae > Cepaea > Cepaea nemoralis. The sequence continues at coordinate 549,122 of JACEFZ010012626.1, read as the reverse complement.
TCTCTCTCTCTCTCTCTCTCTCTCTCTCTCTCTCTCTCTCTCTCTCTCTATCTCTCTCTCTTTCTCTCTCTCTCTACACACACACACACACACACACACACACACACATATATATATATATAAATTCTCTCTGTGTATTCTCTCTCTCTCTTTCGCACTCATTCTCTCTTCTTTCTCTCCCACTCTCCCGCTAGCGGCTTCTTTCTCTCTTCATCTCCTTCTCTCTTTACAAATAAGAATTTGAGTATAAAGTGTAGTTTAAAAATGACGCCAGTATAGGAATTACATAAATAAATAAATAAATAATAATAATAATGCAAAGAAGGAGCAACAGCAGAAGAAGAACAATAACAACAACACAAATAATAATAATAATAATAATAATAATAATAATAATAATAATAATAAGAACGACAAAACAACAACAAAAACAGCAATAACAACAAAAACAATACACATAATATTAATAATAATAATAGCAACACTGTGCAGTGCAATAATAATAATAATAATAATAATAATAATAATAATAATAATTAATAAGAACGACAAAACAACAACAAAAACAGCAATAACAACAAAAACAACACACATAATAATAATAATAGCAAGAAGAAGAAGAGGAACAACAACAACAACGACAACAAAAATAACAATAATAACGGGACGCAGAGGTGTTTCCAAGGCACCAGGGCCGGGTTATATACTGGCCAAGACCTATTGACGTGTCCTCGTCGAGCGTCCTGGGCAACAGGTCCCTTCGGGGTCCTGGCTAAGGTCAGTAGGATCGCCGATTCCTCCTGAAGTCGGAGAGTGTCTGCCTGTACTGCGAGGAACCACCAGTCTGCACACCAATAAGCCAGACATGGGACAACGGATACTCACGCAAACCTCAGGTCCTGTATGACATCACACTGATGTAGGACAACAGGATGCCTTCATCCGACATACAGGACTTCGCGTTGGAGCTCAAGCCAACGAACACAAGCAACAATAATAACAACAACGACGTACACCTGCAACAACAAAAACAACATACAATAACAATAGCAAGAAGAAGAGAGAGAAGAAGAAGAAAAAGAAGAAATAAGAATAAGATGTCGAGGGGATCCATATCTTGTGAGCCGTGAGCATAACCACCATCTACGTACACTTACACACTGGCGATTTGGCCCGTGTCTGTAGAGCATACCTGGCACAGCAGACGTCACAACAAGGAAATGACAACAATATGGAGTACGCCAACAATGTCATCTACCAGGTGAGCGCACGTTTTACTTCTATTCCACTCTTCCTGAAGCCATCAGCTGTACTTGGCCTCCTTTATATTTACATATATGAGAGACTGAGATTCACAAGTGGTTATCAGATGGTTCTGAGATAGTTTTACCTACTTTAACTGACTGGATAACAACATGAGGTACTTGAAAAGTTTGTGAAGAGTAAACTAAAAACTCTCCTCCCTTCGCATTCCACACTCAACAGGTGCGGTTCAGGAATGTGAGCAGCACGTGCGTGTACTGTTATCACTTTCGTGCATGTATCATTTCCCACCAGAGTTCAGACTTCAGAATTGTTGCAGCGGGATATGCTGTGACAATATTGAAACAAAAGTAACACAAAGTAACAAAAATTAATATTATTTATGAAATGTCAACAGCTGTGTAAACTGTAAGAGACCCTCTTGAGATGCAACGCAATGGATGGCGTTTAACAAGCGCAAACAAGTACCTCACACTTATTTTCCCAAGATTAGAGTAAATACAGATAATACTATAAACATTTTCCCAGAAATTATAGTGAACACAAGGTATACTATACCTCTCACTTATTCCAGGAATACTGGCTGTGAACATAAACAATCTATGCTGTATTGTAACTGATAATATGATATCCACTTTCCCGGAAAGTTTCCCAGAAATACAGTGAACACAAACAGTACTATATTGTAACTCGCATTGACTTTCCCAGGAATAGAGTGATCACAGACAACATTATACCTCACACACATTCCCAGGAATAGAGTGATCACAGACAATACTAAACCTCACACACATTCCCAGGAATAGAGTGATTACAGACAATACTATACCTCACACACATTCCCAGGAATAGAGTGATCACAGACAATACTATACCTCACACACATTCCCAGGAATAGAGTGATCACAGACAATGCTATACCTCACACACATTCCTAGGAATAGAGATCACAGACAATGCAATACCTCACACACATTCCCAGGAATAGAGTGATCACAGACAATACAATACCTTACACACATTCCCAGGAATAGAGATCACAGACAATGCAATACCTCACACACATTCCCAGGAATAGAGTGATCACAGACAATACAATACCTTACACACATTCCCAGGAATAGAGATCACAGACAATACAATACCCCACACACATTCCTAGGAATAGAGATCACAGACAATACAATACCCCACACACATTCCCAGGAATAGAGATCACAGACAATACAATACCTCACACACATTCCCAGGAATAGAGTGATCACAGACAATGCTATACCTCACACACATTCCCAGGAATAGAGTGAACACAGACAACACTATACCTCACACACATTCCCAGGAATAGAGTGATCACAGACAATGCTATACCTCACAAACATTCCCAGGAATAGAGTGATCACAGACAATGCTATACCTCACACACATTCCCAGGAATAGAGTGATCACAGACAATGCTATACCTCACACACATTCCCAGAATAGAGTGATCACAGACAATACTATACCTCACACACATTCCGAGGAATAGCTTCACATCACTCACCTGAATGTATACACACATGGACATGCCAGACTAAAAGGTAATGAATGCACAGATCAGCAGGTAAATAAGGCATCAATACAAATGGGAAGAAGCATGGGCAGAGCTGATATAATCAATGCAGTACAGACTTGGCTGGCAGATACTGGCAAGGCTCAAACGCTAACCTGACTGCACAAACTGGCAGTGAAGCCTGGTCAAACACATCAATACTGTCTCCAGGGAGATAACATAACCAACTCCTCATGGAAACAGGGGGCACACATACTGTGGGATGGCTGCTGCATCAGGGGACATCACTTACGGGAATGCCCAATGTGAAGTGATGTCATTTGACATAACATACCAGATTGTCACATGCCAATGTCTGTATACCTCATATCTATCAGATTGTCACTTACCATTGTTTGTGTACCTCATATCTATCAGATTGTCACTTACCATTGTCTGTCTGCCTCATATATTTCAGATGATCAGTTACCATGGTCTATGTACCTCATATCTATCAGATTGTCACTACCCAATGTCTGTATACCTCATAACTATCAGATTGTCACTTACTATGGTTTGTGTAATCTTTATTGGTGTACCTGATACATATCAAATTGTCATTTACCATCAACTGTATTATCTATATATCTATTAAGTGGTTAAATACTTTCATCTGTATTACCCCATACCTGTCATTTTGCCCTTTTCCATTGTCTATGCACTGTACCTATTAGATTGTCACTTACCACAATCTGTGTATCTTAAAGCTATCATAATGTCACTTATCTTTTCTTTTGTACTACATACCTGTCAGACTTTCACTTACCATCTATGTACCACGTACCAGTCATATGTCAAAGAACCTGCTTGCAGGTACAGAAAGTCATTAAAAAAAACACAGGCTATCATATAACCTTGCATCAAGATTCATCTCTCACACATTGTCTTTTTTCTCATCATCAGGGTGAGTTTTACAAGCTAAACGAGAGCCGCAAACGTCTGATCGGAACAAAAGCTGATTCTTGGAAACTAAAGTATCTGATATTCTATCATAAAGGAGACAAACCAGTGCTGGAGTATCATAAGAAGAAACCCAAGAATGGACGTAGATCCGAGCGCACTCTTACAGGTTTTCATTTAACCTAATTGATTATTAAGTCTTATTTGCTTTATCACTTCCCTTGTCTATTGGGCTTTTCTACTCTGGTACCGTATGCCTAGGATTCTTCTACACTGATATTCTCTATCTGGTATCTTTTACCTAAGTATCTTCTGTTAGATCTAGTTTCTTCTGTCCTGGTATCTTTTATTAGCCGGTGAAGTGGTTATGAATGTAAGCAATATATAATAACACAAAGTAATGCAGCTTTACAGAACAGAATTAAAGCTGCATTATTTTGTGTTATTTTATATTGTTTACATTTCCACGGCTTTACCGCAGTTCCACTAATTTTATTCAGAGGTTATGAATGCAATTTGTAATCCAGCATACAGTGCTCAAAACACAGATCCAGGAGAATTGGAAGCAGACTGTCTTAGTTTGTTTCCATACAATGGTATGAGTGCCGGTAGCTCAGAAAGTAATGGCAGACTACTGAAAAAACTTGCCCGGTAATCACAAACAGCCTGAAAATGTTGGATTCGTAATCGAGCATACAGCGCTCAAAAGACGGATGCAGGAGATTTGGAAGCAGACTGCCTTAGTTTGTTTCCATGCAATGGTATGAGTGCCGGTAGCTCAGAAAGTAATGGCAGACTACTGAAAAAACTTGCCTGGTAATCACAAACGGCCAGAAAATGTTGGACTTGACTGCTACATCCTTGAAGGATATGCACCTAACTTATCAGTATCTTCTGTTTGGTCTCCTACCCTGGTCTTTACTCTGGTGACTTTTGTCTAGGCAATTCTTTGCTTATATCCTCTATGTGGTCTCTTCTACCCTGGTATCTTCTAGCTGGTCTCTTCTACCCTGGTATCTTCTAGCTGGTCTCTTCTACAATGGTATCTTCTATCTGGTCTTTTCTACCCTGGTATCTTATATCTGGTCTCTTCTACCCTGGTACCCTCTATCTAGTCTCTTCTACCCTGCTATTTTCTATCAGGTCTCTTCTACCCTGGTACCCTCTATATGGTCTCTTCTAATCTGGTACCCTCTTTCTGGTTTTTTCTACTCTGGTATCATCTATCTGGTCTCTTTTACCCTGGTATCTTCTATTTGGTCTCTTCCACCCTGGTATCTTCTATCTGATCTCTTCTACCCTGGTATACTCTTCTTGGTCTGTTCTTACTTGGTATCCCCGTCTGGTCTTTTCTACCCTGGTATCCTCTATCTGGTCTCTTCTACCCTGGTATCTTCTATCTGGTCTTTTCTACTCTGGTATCCTCTATACTTGTTTTTCTATCATGTTATCCTCTATCTAGTCTTTTCTACTCTGGTATCCTCTCTCTGGTCTTTTCTACCTTGGTATCCTCTGTCTGGTCTTTTCTGCCTTGATATCCTCTATCTGGTCTCTTCCAACCTGGTTTCCTCTATTTGGCTTCTTCTAGCCTGGTATCCTCTATCTGGTCTGTTCTATCCTGGTACAGTACTGCGCATGTTTTTGTTCTGTCATTCAGTAACCTTTTGCCTTTCATCTCCGCGTAGACTCGTTCGAGCTGTGGCCTAGTTACAAAGTGGAGAAGCTTCACAACGCCAGGGGGAGAATCTTCGTTTGTGAGATAACATCCCCTGATGTCCACATCTTCCTGTCAGCTGACGAAGAACAGCAGGTTGACATTCTAGTTTTTCTTCTACAAATTCAGATCCGATTGAAGGAGAACATTAAAAGTAAGTAGTCCATAAATAAACACACCTGTTCAAAACAGTACTCCCTTAGTGAATTAAACACAGAAACCTCAAACAATATTTTGCATGATTTATTGCCTGGCATATTTTGCTGCATCTCGTCATGTACATACTGCAAATTTAGTTTAGTTTAGTTTAGTTGCGGTTCCAACTTCACGGCAATGGGTCATCCCCATATTGCTCTGTTCCTGTGCCAGTGAATATCACACAAAACGCTCCTCACTGCCCTATGTGAACAATGGAATAGACAGGAGTATCGGCAAGCCAACAGCCCGCACAGGTACACTGTGCATAATGCCGGCGTCAGAATGCCAACACAAAAGTTCTTCACGAAAAATACAGTTCATCGTCAATGGAAATGACAGTCACCAGAAAGACTTCATTGACCCGGGTCTCATCCCATATGGCTCAGTCTCTTTCCGCAGGGCGACCCGCCGAAAGCACCGCACAAAGCACAAACTCTGTAGCTGCAGCGACGACTCCCAGGAGTCTCCTGAAAAATGAACTCATGAACCAAAAAGGCAAATCAGTCAATCCAGTAACAGCCGGCCGCCATCATTCTGAACATGCATTTCACGCTACAAACAACTGCGGACAGATGTAAAAGCATTCCACATGAAATTCACAGCTCACAGTGTCGCACCAAGCACTCACTCAGTAGCAGGGCGACGGAACCATAGCTTCCTTAGTCGCCTCTTACGACATGCATGGTAGGCAACAGTGTTACTATTCTTTGCTCCCCCGTATGGGCCCCAGCAACACACAGGCGACATACTGCATATCATATGAAGTGAATAAATGGCTAATACTATAACTGAAACACTCAAAACATATAGTCACAGATCCTTCACAATCAATAATACCTGTGACTATGTGTTTTGAGTGTTTCAATTAAAGTATTAATTGATGATCTTTCCAGTTTTTCTCAGATGAATTTTGCATTAATTATCCCATTAATAATTCTCAGATGAAATTTGCCTTAATTTGTTTCCAGTAATCCCCAGATTTAATTTTGCATATATTGTAACATTAATTCTCAGATTAAATATGCCTTCATATTTAACTTGGTTTTCAGATGAAATATTCTCAGAACAATATTTTTCATTAATCATTCCATTTATTGTTGTCCCCAAGACTCTTCAACTTATACACAGAAAGAAATTTTAAACAAGTCATACTGCCTGAACTTAACGTTAATGGAAGAATCATAAACAATCTTAGGTATACAGACGATACAGTGATACTAGTAGAAAGCGAGCAAGAGTTACAAACATTAGTGGAAAAAGTAAACAGGCATAGTGCAGAATGTGGCTTAGATATTGACATTCAGAAAATGGCAACTATGATAATTAGCAGTGGAAAGAAAAGGTCATCAATGAATATCACGGTAAACAGGGAGATACTAGAACAAGTAACAAGTTTCTCCTATCTTGGACATGTAATAACATGATGGCAGAAGTGAAACAGAAATCAAAAAGAGAATAGGAATGGCCAAAAGTGCTTTCAACAACACTTATATGGCGCAGAAGACTGGACATTGAACAAGCAATTAGAAAGTCGAATAGAGACCCTGGATTTGTGGATATACAGAAGAATATGTTGTAAGTCATGGAAATAAAAACAATCAAATACAGAGGTTCTAGAAAAACTGGGAATGAAAAGAGAGTTGATGAAAGAAATAAAAAAGAGGCAAGTGAAATATTTCAGCAACATTAAAAAACATAACACTCTTATAAAAACCATACAGGAGGATAAGGTTGAAGTCAAGCGAGCAAGGGTAGACAATGATACAAGTGGGAAGATAACATCAAGAGATGAACGAATAACAATCTGACAAAATGTACAGTTGGGGCAAGAGACAGACAGTGTTGGAGATCCGTTTAAGCCAATCTTAATTGTGGAGATGGCACCTGATTGATTGATTCCATTTATAACGCTCAGATGAATATTGCCTTAATATTTCCATTAATTCTCAAAACAATATTTTGCATTAACCATCCCATTTATAATTCTTAGAATATTGCCTTGCCGGTCTCCGTGGCGAAGGGCTTACGGATGCGATTCGTAAGCCCACTTACCCGCATTCGAAACACAGCTTCAACCGACTTGGCAGCAGACCGCATTGCGCTGGGTTTTAACTAGTTGGTATGGGAGCCGGTTGTTCAGAAAGCAATGGCAAACTACTAAACGTAAACTTGCCAAGACATCAACGGCGGCAGTAAAATGCTGGTGTTGATAGTGATGTCCTGTAAAACAGTATATGCAAAACATAAAAAAATAAAAGAATATTGCCTTAATTTTTTCAGTATTTCTGAGCTTTAATTTTTGCTTACATTTTAACATGAATTATCAGAGGAATCCATCAATGTTGTTCCTGATGACTCTGAAAGCCAGCAGAAAATTGGAGCCAAGGGCAGCAAATGTGTCTTACATGCTTCTCCATGGGGTCTCACCCTGGTGTTGGAGGTATGAGTTATCTGTTCTTGTGGCATGTTTATGGTAGAGTGATTGAATGCCTTGATGTCAGGGGTTTGGCATGTTTGTGGTAGAGTGATAGAATGCCTTGATGTCAGGGGTGTGATATGTTTGTGGTAGAGTGATGGAATGCCTTGATGTCAGGGGTTTGGCATGTTTGTGGTAGAGTGATAGAATGCCTTGATGTCAGGGGTTTGGCATGTTTGTGGTAGAGTGATAGAATGCCTTGATGTCAGGGGTTTGGCATGTTTGTGGTAGAGTGATAGGATGCCTTGATGTCAGGGGTTTGGCATGTTTGTGGTAGAGTGATAGAATGCCTTGATGTCAGGGGTTTGGCATGTTTGTGGTAGAGTGATAGGATGCCTTGATGTCAGGGGTTTGGCATGTTTGTGGTAGAGTGATAGAATGCCTTGATGTCAGGGGTTTGGCATGTTTGTGGTAGAGTGATAGAATGCCTTGATGTCAGGGGTTTGGGATGTTTGTGGTAGAGTGACAGGATGCCTTGATGTCAGGGGTTTGGCATGTTTGTGGTAGAGTGATAGAATGCCTTGATGTCAGGGGTTTGGGATGTTTGTGGTAGAGTGATAGGATGCCTTGATGTCAGGGGTTTGGCATGTTTGTGGTAGAGTGATAGAATGCCTTGATGTCAGGGGTTTGGCATGTTTGTGGTAGAGTGATAGGATGCCTTGATGTCGGGGGTTTGGCATGTTTGTGGTAGAGTGATAGGATGCCTTGATGTCAGGGGTTTGGCATGTTTGTGGTAGAGTGATAGAATGCCTTGATGTCAGGGGTTTGGCATGTTTGTGGTAGAGTGATAGGATGCCTTGATGTCAGGGGTTTGGCATGTTTGTGGTAGAGTGATAGAATGCTTTGATGTCAGGGGTTTGGGATGTTTGTGATAGAGTGATAGAATGCCTTGATGTCAGGGGTTTGGCATGTTTGTGGTAGAGTGATAGGATGCCTTGATGTCAGGGGTTTGGCATGTTTGTGGTAGAGTGATAGAATGCTTTGATGTCAGGGGTTTGGGATGTTTGTGATAGAGTGATAGAATGCCTTGATGTCAGGGGTTTGGCATGTTTGTGGCAGAGTGATAGAATGCCTTGATGTCAGGGGTTTGGGATGTTTGTGATAGAGTGATAGAATGCCTTGATGTTGGGGGTTTGGCATGTTTGTGGTAGAGTGATAGAATGCCTTGATGTTGGGGGTTTGGCATGTTTGTGTTAGAGTGATAGAATGCCTTGATGTCAGGGGTTTGGTATGTTTGTGGTAGAGTGATAGAATACCTTGATGTCAGGGGTTTGGCATGTTTGTGTTAGAGAGATAGAATGCAACTGGCAAGATTGAGGGAAAATAAGGGGAAGGCAGAGAAGTAAATACCTGGATTGCTTGGCCACATGATGCAATCTAGACAAAATAGAGAGCTGATCTATTACTCTGGTGATCATATGAGATGGCAAAACAAAATCGCCATTGTTTATTGGCATGGTAAATGATCATAGATAGAATGCCTTGATGTCAGTGGTTTTGATTGATTTTATTATGGTCACTGAGTGCATGAATGAGTTAAGAATGAACATCATCGCACTCAGGACATTCCTAGACGTGTTCCGTCACCTTCTTCAATAGCCAGCGAAGAGTTCCAATGCTGAAGGTACCAGTGGCAGGCAGATTAAACATCCGCCTGCATTTCCCCCTATCTGTTGAGTGTCATTGAGGCTGCCTTCTCACCCTCCGCTGACACAGCCTCTGTGGGTGTGGATTTTGTGTCTGTTTTGTTTGTTGTGCTCCCCACTTGGTCCCAGGGAGAATTCACTACATCAGCTTGGAGGTCAGCATGGCTGAATAGATAAGAGCCCAGGCCCTTAAACTTCCGGTGTGCTAATGCCGAGGTTCATCTCCTACACCGGTCAGTTGGACTAAAATGTTGACTTCTCGCCCTTGACTTGGGGACTTAATTACAGGCACCTCAGAAATCGGAGTGGGTTCATCTGCTGGTGAGAATACTGATAATAAAGAAAGTTAATCCACATGCAAAAATTAATCCACTGCACTAGATGTAGTGGCTCGTATACAGACTGTGCTTGAGTTTAATGCAAGCAAATACTAAAAAGAAACAACCCTAGTCATCTTTTATGGTAAGATAATTTACAGTGAGGCTATTTTTTGCTTCCGATAAGAGCCTCTGTAACACATGGACGTTACTTTACTTTCACTCGACCACATCCCCAATAAACATTTTCACATGTAAATTGACATTATTTACTGTCTAAGTACTACTGTTTTTATTTTCCTCAGCAAACAAGAGCTCTTCTTGCACAATGGCCACTGAAGAGCATCCGTTACTACGAGGCATCAGGAGCAGGTAACTTCAGCATTGAAGCAGGCAGAGTAGCCCCAATGGGCGAGGGGCTGTTTAGTTTCAAGACCCAGCCAGGCGAGGATGATGTCATGTATAACTTGATAGACAGTTACATCGTCAACACTTTGGATCGAGTCAAGGTTAGAGTTGATAAATTGTCTGCTAGATGGCATTAAACTTACTCTGGTTGGTGGATATTTGTTTGCTTAGGGTCTAGATTGATGTAAGTTGCTTGCTACTAACTCCCCTACAGTTGTTAGACAACTGTTTGATTAGATTGATGTAAGTAGTATAATTACTAGACAACTGTTTGATTAGGGTCAAGATTGGTGTAAGTTGCTTGCTACATGGCGTTAACTCCCCTACAGTTGGTAGACAACTGTTTGATTAGATTGATGTAAGTAGTATAATTACTAGACAACTGTTTGATTAGGGTCAAGATTGGTGTAAGTTGCTTGCTACATGGCGTTAACTCCCCTACAGTTGGTAGACAACTGTTTGATTAGATTGATGTAAGTAGTATAATTACTAGACAACTGTTTGATTAGGGTCAAGATTGGTGTAAGTTGCTTGCTACATGGTGTTAACTCCCCTCCAGTTGTTAGACAACTGTTTGATTAGATTGATGTAAGTAGTATAATTACTAGACAACTGTTTGATTAGGGTCAAGATTGGTGTAAGTTGCTTGCTACATGGCGTTAACTCCCCTACAGTTGGTAGACAACTGTTTGATTAGGGTCAAGATTGATGTAAGTTGCTTGCTACATGGCGTTAACCCCCCTCCAGTTGGTAGACAACTGTTTGATTAGATTGATGTAAGTAGTATAATTACTAGACAACTGTTTGATTAGATTTATGTAAGTAGTATAATTACTAGACAACTGTTTGATTAGATTGATGTAAGTAGTATAATTACTAGACAACTGTTTGATTAGATTGATGTAAGTAGTATAATTACTAGACAACTGTTTGATTAGATTGATGTAAGTAGTATAATTACTAGACAACTGTTTGATTAGATTGATGTAAGTAGTATAATTACTAGACAACTGTTTGATTAGATTGATGTAAGTAGTATAATTACTAGACAACTGTTTGATTAGATTGATGTAAGTAGTATAATTACTAGACAACTGTTTGATTAGATTGATGTAAGTAGTATAATTACTAGACAACTGTTTGATTAGATTGATGTAAGTAGTATAATTACTAGACAACTGTTTGATTAGGGTCAAGATTGGTTTAAGTTGTCTGCTAAATGGCATTAACCCCCTCCAGTTGGTAGGCAATTGTTTGATTCGGTCAAGATTGATTTATTCATTTCATTTTTAGTTGCGTATCCTTTGCAGGACGTTGCAGTCAACCCCAGCATTTTTGGCTGCTTGTAATTTCTTGGCAGGTTTTACGTTCAGTAGTTTGCCATTACTTTCTGAATGACCAACACTCATACCATTTTATTAAACATTAGCGTAAAGCGGTCTGCTTCCTAATCGCCCGCAGCTTTGTTTTTTGTGCGGTATGCGGGACTGAAAATTGCATTTGTAATCTCCTCGCCTCAACACCGGCATGAAAACTAAAGTTATCAGGTATCCTTTCTAATTGCATTTTCTTTGATCAAAAAATATCTGCAACTGAGTTTGTTAAATTATAATAATTAATTAATTATAGGGCTGCGGAAGTTAACGATTAATTAATCGATTAATCGTTAATTGTTTTTAATGATTAATTTTGTTTAACGATTAATCGAAAAATTTTCTCCAATCACTTATACAAATGAACCGAATGACGAAAAATTGTCGGACATTTTAAACATAGTGCTACAAACACAACCGAGCTACAAAATTGTACTGAGTCACAATGTATAAGCTGCAGCAAGATGTACCAACAAGATGGAACAGTATGTTTATTATGCTACAGAGTCTTCTACAGGTCAGAGAAGCACTAACTGTCTACATGTCAGATGAAAAGAAGCAATACAAATGTCCAAAACTGTCAGATTCAGATTGGGAGAAGATTTCGAAATATGTCAAAGTTTTGGGCTTATTTTGTCAGACCACAGTCCTGCTTGGCGGTCAAAATTATGTTTCATGTAGCTGCATATTGCCACTGCTATCATCGTTGACAAAGCATATGACTGTACACGATGATGATCCGGGCTACATAGCTAAATTTAAGGCAGCATCTATTAATGACTTCAATGAATGTGTAGCTAATATGACAAGTATTGAAATACTACAGATTGCAACAGCACTTGATCCAAGTGTTTGTAAAAAGATACAAGAGAACGTATTTGGTCACGTATTGAACAACAAATAGCAGTTAATGTTCATGATGAGCAGACGGAGGCTGCTGCAACGAATAATACTGACATTGACAATGAAACTATATGTGAACCAAATGAAGAAAGTATTAAGCTAATTGAGTCTGAAATGGAGAAGAAAGTTGCTGAATTGGTTGACCCTTTACAATGGTGGAAACTTAATGGCATCGATATCCAAAATTGGCATTCCTTGCCAAGACCATTCTGTGCATACCAGCTACCTCAGTTCCATGTGAACAATTGTTCAGCTCTGCTGGTTATATTGTTAATAAGACGCGCTCTTCACTTAAACCAAATACTGTCAGCATAGTTGGTTATTAGATGACATATGAACAAGTCAATCCAGTGTTATTTCGATTTTTGACAAATACGACTATAACAGGAGTTATGTGACTATAAATGTTTTGATTTAATTGAAATTAATGATTAATTAATCGTTAATTTTTCAAGTTAACTATTAAATTTAAATTAATCGGTCGCAGCCCTAATTAATGATAAGAAGGAATAATAGTACTGTCTTTCATACGCATGCACACACAAATGGTGATATCGTTTGTTAAATTGTGGGCATGTTAATGTCTTTCATACACTTGCTCACACAATTGGTGATACAGTTTGTGATTGTATTAAGTAATAACAATACCATTTTGGTTCCCCTTTGCAACTAACACTGCAGACCTTGAGAAGACCTGGAAAAAACACATGAAACTTTTGATGAGAGCCTATGCAACAGTTATTGTTATTGTTTTAGCTAAAGTCTGTACGCTGTTTCTATCTTTGTTTAGCCGACCCAGAAAGGAACTCCAGAGGAGATAGAAGACTATATCCGAGAGCATGATTGCCTTCATTCGCTAACAGCTATCAGTGTTTGCTCACCACACAATTACGAGATCAGAAATGTTCTTAAAAGAAACTGGGGCATCAGCTTTCACACTCCAGGTAGGTAAATAGTGGGTGTTTGTTTGATGTTTTTGTGTGTAAAGTGTGTGTTTGATGTTTTTATGTGTAAATTATATGCACATGATATTTCAAATGGAAAATTGTATGTGCTTGGTGGTTTAGTATGTAAATTGTGTTAGTTTTTATGTTTCGTTATGTAAATTGTGTGTGTTTGATGTTTTGGTGCATAAATTGTCTATGTTAGTTGTGTGAATTGTGTGTATTTGGTGTTTGTGGTATTTAAATTGTGTGTATTTGGTGTGTTAATTGTGTTCTTGGTGTGTAAATTGTATTTATTTTGTGTTCTTGGTGTGTAAATCATGTGCGTTTTGGTGTTTACATTATGTTTTGTGTTTTCAGTGTGTGAATTGATAAATTGTGTTTTGTGTTCTTTGTGTGTAAATTGTGCAGTTTGATGTTCTTGGTGTTTACATTTTGTATTTGTATGTAAATTGTGCTTGGTGTACTTGTGTGTGTGAATTATGCATATTTTGTGTTCTTGGTGGGTAAATCGTGTGTTTTTTGTATTCTTGGTGTGTACATTGTGTGTTTTGTGTTATTGGTGTGTAAATGTCCGTTTTTCTTGGTGTGTAAATTGTGTGTATCTTCTTCTTCTTCTGCGTTCATCCGGAGTTTTTTTCGGACGTGATTGCGTTGTGCCTGTTTACAGCAGAGCTGCGTTCTTGCGCCGTTAGGCCGACACATCCGACTTCTGCGGGCATTTGTTGACCGGGTTAACCTTCCCGGAAATTGTGTGTATTATGTGTTCTTGGTGTGTAAATCATGCCTGTTTGATTTTCTGGTTGTGTAAATTATGTTTGTTTGTTCTTTCGCATGTGTGTCTGTCGTTATTGTGTTGTGTAAGTGTCGTTTATACTGTACGTTTGTATGAGAGAACCATATTCTATGTTATTATGTGACTCATTATTCATATATATTGGTAATTGCCACACAGTTATTTGTAAATATTTGTGTACTGACCCGTGTTAGACTGGGACGACCAGGGAATCAGGTCTATTAAAAATAACGGATTAAGATTTGAATACATGACCATTTGGCTGGTAGGCAAGCATGCTAATGACTCATCATCATCATGTGCCCTGCCGATAAGCGTGAGTGGTAATGTTTCGCTTTCTTACACAATCACCAGAGCTGCGGCAGGTCCGCATGGCCAAATGGGTAAGAACGCGTGTTCTTAAACATTCATTGTGCTGATGCTGAGGTAAGTGGTTCAACCCCTACACTGGACAGCTGGACTAAAATGTTGACCCGTCGTCCTTGATTTTGGGATGTAAATTACAAGTATCTCTAAAGTCGGAGTAGGTTCGCCTGAAGGCGAGGGACAATATTAATAGGGAAAGCTAATCCACACGCAAAATTCAGTCCATCACTACTATAAATAATGTGTATGGCCTACCCTTGAGTTCAAAACAAGCGAACGCAAAAAAAAAAAAAATCATGCCATATTGTCAAGCCATCCAGGTATTTTCTTCTCTATTTTATGTGTTCTCATAGCATGGCTAAAAAAGTATGACTGTCTATGTCCAATGTCTCTAATCATTTTATGGTTTTCATCTGCTTCTGGTAGGACTTGCTCATTGCTAACAACTGCGCTATCATGACTTCCCATTTTAAACATAGAGCATTGGAATTAGTTTCACCAGCATAATTTATCTACATCCAGGTCTCTAAGATTCTGGTCCATGTTGTGTATCCATCTTGGGCGTATTAAATCATTTCAAGACTGATTGATGTTTGGGTTTTATTTTTCCTGTATCAGAAGACCTCACGTCTGGTGCCAGTTCCCAAGCGGCGGCATCATCTCCGAGACACAGGAGTAATGGGTAGGTGAAACTTGTTTTCAATTTATGCAGTTGAAGAAAAATCTTCGAGAACAGGCAACTTTTCTGTGGCAATGTATAGTTGTGAATAATGGACCATTTCGCAATCAACACAAAAGAAAATTGAGGTTATTAAGCGCAAATGTTACAGAAAAGTTCATAGAATATCGTGGATGAAGAAAAAGAAAGATACTGACTTCTAAAAGATCTGAACATCACATAAAATTAGCTCATAAACAGTATGTCTGAGAAAGTGAAATATACGAGGCGTTCATTTGAAATCCGCTCGTGCAGCACCACACGTAATTGCGTACATTGAACATGATCATGTCATAGTCATGTGATAAGTACTGATCAATGAATAAAAGAGCAAGTGCTTATCGTTCCATGATGCATAGGTTCTGTTTCTGACCGTTGAGAAAATGGCCGGGTTGATCCAAAATCCGTCCAAAGAATCTCAAAGTGCGGTGATTCAGTTTCTTTCATTTGAAGGATATCGACCAGTGGGCATTCATCGAAGAATGCAGGCAGCATACGGTAACAAATGTGTATCGAAGACAACAGTGACAGACTGGGCACGAAAGTTTAGGAAAGGACATCAGTTCACAACAGATCTTCGACAGCCGGGTCAAGCGCATATTGTTGCAACAGAAAAAACCATCGCCAAAATTGATGCAGCAGTACAGAATAACCGTTGTCGAAGCATAAGTTCGCTAGCAAAAGAATTTGATGTGTCAATTGCGACAATTCAAAAGGTAGTTCGTAAGAAACTGCAATATTGGAAGTTCTGTTCACAGTGGGTACCACGGATGTTGACTGACCGCCAAAAAGAGCAATTACGCGCGGACCGGCGCGGACGAATTTCAAATGAACGCCCCTTATATCTATTTTCAATCTCTACTGATTTACCATTTATGATATTATACTTTCTATGTACTTGAAGCTCTTTACTTAATTCAAGGGGTGTTCTTTAAGATGCATGTTTATTGTTCTTCTTTGGTTATAGTCGTTACCTCTGTTTTACTTATGCTTATTTTCATATTATGTTCCATACACACTTTGTTCAGACTTTATGTGGTCTTGTAATTTTGATTCTGATTTTATTATTAATGCTTGATTGTCTGCAAATAGGAGTTCTTTAATGGCGGGATTTGCCATTGGTTCTTCTTCTGTGTTCTGTTCTTCTTGCGGTGTTGTTACAGTCTCTCTTTGGCTGGTTTCTTTACATATGCTGTCTATATAGGTTATGAACGAGAGGGGGGACATGACACAACCTTGCCGTACTCCAGATCTTGTGGTGAAGGGTTCTGAGTATCCTTCATTTGTTCTTACTGTGCATTCACTGTTGTTGTATAAGCTTCAACACAAGTTTGTTATATGTGTACTCACTTCATATTGCTTAAGGATTTCCCATAGCTTGTTTCTATCTATTCTATCAAATGCCTTTTCTTGGTCGACAAAGGCTAAGTAGATTATTTAATTAAATTCAATTAATTTTTCTATTAGTTGTCTAAGAGCAAAGATGGTATCTGTGCATCCTTTGTTTTTCCTAAATCCAAGTTGTGTTTCGCTTACCTGGGGTTCTATTATAGGTTGTAGTCTTTTCTCTAGAATTTTGCAGAATATTTTCCCTGTACAACTCGAAAGGACATGTATCTGCTATCAGATTTATCTACTGTTACTATCTCTCATTCATAACCCATCTCCCATAATGGGGCATATATCTGATATCAGATTTCTCCATTGTTACTATCTCTCATTCATAACCCATCTCCCATACTGGGGCATATATCTGATATCAGATTTCTCAGTTGTTACTATCTCTCATTCATAACCCATCTCCCATACTGTGGCATATATCTGATATCAGATTTCTCAGTTGTTACTATCTCTCATCATAACCCATCTCCCATACTGGGGCATATATCTGATATCAGATTTCTCCATTGTTACTATCTCTCATTCATAACCCATTTCCCATACTGGGGCATATATCTGATATCAGATTTCTCCATTGTTACTATCTCTCATTCATAACCCATCTCCCATACTGGGGCATATATCTGATATCAGATTTCTCAGTTGTTACTATCTCTCATTCATAACCCATCTCCCATACTGTGTCTTATATCTGATATCAGATTTCTCAGTTGTTACAATCTCTCATTCATAACCCATCTCCCGTACTGGGGCATATATCTGATATCAGATTTCTCAGTTGTTACAATCTCTCACTCATAACCCATCTCCCGTACTGGGGCATATATCCGATATCAGATTTCTCAGTTGTTACTATCTCTCATTCATAACCCATCTCCCATACTGTGTCTTATATCTGATATCAGATTTCTCAGTTGTTACAATCTCTCATTCATAACCCATCTCCCGTACTGTGTCTTATATCTGATATCAGATTTCTCAGTTGTTACAATCTCTCACTCATAACCCATCTCCCGTACTGGGGCATATATCTGATATCAGATTTCTCAGTTGTTACTATCTCTCATTCATAACCCATCTCCCGTACTGGGGCATATATCTGATATCAGATTTCTCAGTTGTTACTATCTCTCATTCATAACCCATTTCCCATACTACGGCATGCATTTCATCTTCATTGCTACAACCTGTGCTCCGTGAAAACGGTTTAACTGTATCAGCAGAAGTTCTACTGTGAGAGCTCCTAGGATTTATAATGTTGGGTGTGCCTGCATTTTAACTGTTGTATAAATGTTGTATGTCTGCTTGAGCTTTTAGCCAAAGGTATGTACTCTGAGGCCTACAGTTGTTTCTGTTATATTTCATGATTTTGTTATGCTAGACAGTAACAGGTTTATGTTTCATGATTTTTTCACACTATACAGTTATAGGTTTATCTTTCATGATTTTGTTACACTAGACAGTAACATGTATATGTTTCATGATTTTTTCACACTAGACAGTAACAGGTTTATATTTCATGATTTTATTACACTAGACAGTAAGAGGTTTATATTTCATGTTTTTTTCACACTCGACAGTAACTGGTTTATATTTCATGGTTTTTTCACACTAGACAGTAACAGGTTTATATTTCATTGGTTTTTCACACTAGACAGTAACAGGTTTATATTTCATGGTTTTCTCACACTAGATAGTAACAGGTTTATATATCATGGTTTTTTCACACTGGAGTAACAAGTTTATATTTCATGGTTTTCTACAGTTCTCATGTCTCTCAGTCACCATCAACAAACCGCCCGGTTCAATCATCCAGTCTAGTGATCAATTTGGAGAGGCCAGGAGAATCTTCTGAAAACCGCAGACACAGTTCGGAGAGCCATACTGGCCGTGGTCACAGCACAGACACTCGCGTGACAGTTCGACCACCACCTCCTCCATCCCGATCCACCAACAGCGGTGTTCCCAGGAGAAGCCAGAAACGAGAACACAGCATTCCGAGGAAAATTGATGTGGTTGGGGCAAAGTCAGAAGGCCGAACAGGCGTAGTCTTGTCAGAAAGTGCTGTGAGTGGTTCAGCAACACCACCGTTATCTGACTCAAGACTTTCCAGCGTTAGTCACACAGTAACTGCTAGTGATTCATCTTCCCCAGCTTGTCTGAGCATCGCTGATTCTGAGAGTCCTCATCACACAGAATTTTACAATTTAAGTTCACCCCATATGAAAATCCGTGTTAGCAAATCCCCTGTTGTTATCAGAAATCCAAATAAAGTCGGAAGGGCTGAGTATCTGTTGTCTGTACAGCAAAGTGGGGTTCGGACACCTGCATCTGCTGGGGAAAGATGGGACTTCAAATCTGCAACAATAGGAGAGGATGATCACCAGGAGGCAGCAGATTATCTTAATGAAATTTCCAGAGCCAGTTGGAACAAATATGGAGGGCAGCATGCTGTACATAATCAGACAGGGTCAAAGTTGAGGCATGATATGAGTACTAGTCAACAGTCTATTAGTGACTACAGCTGTATGGACTTCCCAGCAGCTGCTCAAGCACATCCACATGGTTATGTCAACCTGCCGAGCTCTCCAAAGCGAGAGATCCATCACGGAAGGCAAAGATCCGCCCCAGAAACCATGATAGAGACTACAGCTTCTTGGGATGTGAGACAAAAGTCAGAGGATTGTGGGACCAATGTATCGCCTTCAGTTCTCAGACAGAAGAGAAAATACGCAAATGAAGACCGGGTGAGCTATGTATCTCCTAGCAGTTTAGATGGAGTACAAGCAGAAGAGAAGAAGCT
This sequence comes from Cepaea nemoralis, assembly GCA_014155875.1. NCBI lineage: Eukaryota > Metazoa > Mollusca > Gastropoda > Stylommatophora > Helicidae > Cepaea > Cepaea nemoralis. The sequence goes on along the minus strand of JACEFZ010012626.1, from coordinate 529,302 downwards.
ACATTCAATAAGTAACACAGATAGAGAAAGTGCTGAAGGTCATTCTCAGAATGATACCAGAACTCTTAGCAGAGATTCAGATGCTGTTGGGTCAGATCTTGTAAGAGACAGACAGGACATTGACAGGCAGTTAGGTGGGATTTCAGGCGTCAGCAGCAGTGTGGATGATTCTGTTAGTGAGTGGTTGATGTCGGCAAGTTGTGAGGATCTCAGTGACCACATGAGGACAGTGATTTATGATGATAACAACAATGGTGGTGATACAGCTGAAGATGTTGATGAAGTTGATACAGCCCAGGTGGATAGGAAGCTGCAGGCTGTTTCCTCACCAAGCCCAGGGTCATCTAATGACAAGCCTCCTCTGCCTTTCCCAGGGTTGAAGAAGTTTCATGATCACACAGGTACCGTGGGCTACAGCAGGGACAGGAGTAAATCATTTGGGTACATGAATATTCCTAATGATGTGGCTGCACAGGGTAAAACTCAGTCATCAGCCCCCAGCGCACATCTCATCCGTAAAATGGTTAATGCCAGAGCACATCAAGATACACTCCGGAAATCTTTGTCCAACCCAAATTTTCTGAATCTTGGCAGCAAGGAACATTTGTTTAGTCTGAAGAGCACCAGCGGGGCCACTGTGAAGCTGGTACCTCAACAGAGGCAGAAGAGCAAGTCTTTTGGGAGCTTGTTTCCTTCAATCAAGAAAGCTCTCAGTCGGGAGAGTCTTGGGCACAGTAGAAGCACTACACCTGAAAGAAGAAACAGCCGGAGCACCACTCCTGAAAGAAGATCAAGCCTGAGTGCTAGAAGAAGCAGTAATGATGCAGACTCCAACTTTAAGAGACAGACAAGCTTCCATTCCTTTGGTGAGATGACGATCAAAGGGATTCGCATGACAGAAAGGAGTAGATCATTCAGGCGTGTTCGAGGTGCCAGGTCCTTGGAACTGTTGTCTAGGGATGGTGATGAAGCTGAACTGAGCAGGCTAAGCTCAGCAACCACAGTGTCTTCGCCACCAACTACACAATCAGAAGTTCGCACCTCCACTGTTGATTCCAATAGGACTTCAGCCAGTGCTATCTTGCCAGAATCTTCAATAGTACCTGCTTCAGGGACTAATCCCAACAGTATGTCCTCGGTGCATTTAACCCCTACAACATCCAGCCTCCCTCCTCTTCCTACCCCAGTTAATCCACCTCCTCTACCAGCCCCACGGAAGAAAGTTTCAGAAGTGGAAACTCCACAAATAAACAAATCCACTAGTAGCAATTTCCATGATAGTGTGTCCTATCAAAATGCCATCAGCATTGAAGAGAACTCAACACAAAACCAACATCAGCGAGTCAGTGACATTCTGGGAAATGAAGCGAACAGAGCAGATCAAACCCTGCAACCTGACAGAAAACAAAGTCTTCAGTCGACAAACATACCATCAGAACCTGTCACCTACAGGACTTCTTCACATGCAGGTCAAGGAAACCAAGTGCAGAAATGCAGAGTTAGTTCATCTTCTCAAGGAACCGGCACTAACCAGACGCACTCAGTGCCAGATGGCTTCATTGACGGTTCAGAGAACCAGAGATCAGATACCAGCAGCAGAGCTATTGATAATCAAGAACACAAGTCCAATCCAGCCAGTCTCCAAGTGGACTTAAAAGAGAAGAAAACAATTTCACTGAATGAGAATGAAAATAATAATTCTCAATTGGATGAGCCTAAGGTAAACAAACTGCCTTCCATGCCCAAACCATTTCAACCAATTCCCTATAGGAAGCATCAAAATGGCATCCGCTCAGTGCAGGCGCCGTCCAGGACCCCTAAACCTTGAACTTTTCTTGTCGTGAAGTTCTTTGACACACTTGGTTGACCTCAGACTCCGCATGCTGGTAGGAATAAATCTGATTCTGTCATTGTCAGTCTTTGAACCCAGGACCCTTAAAGCGTGAACTTTTCCTGAAGTTCTTTGACACACTGTTTGTGATGCTTGGTTGACCCCAGAATTGATTTCATTGTGTTGAATAATTGCCCTGTGGCATCTGTTAGAGCTCTTGTTGCAGCTGTGTTTCTACGTCTTGGGTGTTGGTTGGTTGATTGTGAGCCGCTTCAAAGACTGAGTATTAACTTATAAGTCTGCATATGCGTTCAGGTCATCTGCACCTTTAACAGTGTTAACGTCTATTGAAGCGAGGTTCTGTGGCACAAAATGTCCAGTGATGACTCACAGCCTGGTACTAAAGTATCATCTCTGTGGGGACTGTGTTCAGGAACTCTTCTTCCCCTCTTCAAACTAAAATACCGACTAGTATTGAAACTTGACATCAGCAGAGAGGCACATTAGGATGTAGCCAGGTCATGGTACAACACATCACGTATGGATTGGCTGGGATTAAGCTTAGGCTTCTTAATGCTTTTGTCATGGGTGTTGTGCATGTTGTTGTCAGATGCCCAAAGGCAGCTCCAGGGTGTAGAGAATGTCCTGGAACTTTGGTTCTGAACTTCAGGATAACAAAATTTAAACTTGTCTCTCTAGGAGATCTGGTACAGGTCAATGGAACAGGCTTCAAAGATCAAAGATACAGTTGGATCTGCGTTGACATAATAGTTAGTGCACTTACTGTTGAGCATGGTTACCTAAAGCTTCATTTATAACCTTGTATTGGTAGGTTTCAGAAAGCTATAAATATACTTATTTCATTGTTGCCTACATATATCATCATTGTCCTTATGTATGGGGTAAAAAACTATGTTGTGTACAAATACCTATAACAGTAAAAACAATATTTTTAGAGCTATGTACTTACATTAATGCCTTTGTGATGTTCTTTGCTTTTTCTACTAGCACCACATTTTGGTGCCAGAAATGTTTTACACTTCCTTGTACATGTTTTGATACAGGACATTGCTTGTCCTTGCTGGTTCCTGGGTGGCAGTGTTCCCTTGGAGCCAGATTGACATGTTTTTGATATTGGACATTGTTTTGTCCTTGCTGGTTGTGTTGTCCTTGCTGGTTGCTGGCTGGCAGTGTTTCCTTGGAGCCAGATTGACATGTTTTTGATATTGGACATTGTTTTGTCCTTGCTGGTTGTGTTGTCCTTGCTGGTTGCTGGCTGGCAGTGTTTCCTTGGAGCCAGATTGACATGTTTTTTATATTGGACATTGTTTTGTCCTAGCTGGTTGTTTTGTCCTTGCTAGTTGTTTTGTCGTTGCTGAGTGGCAGTGTTACCATTTGCACATGTATAATGTTTGGTAGTTTCATAAAATTACCATTTATAACTGTACGGATGTTTTGCAGTTTACAAAAAATACCATTTACACATGTATAATGTTTGGTATTTGGAAAAAATACCATTTACACATGTATTGATGTTTGGTAGCTACAAAACAAAATGATCATTTTCACATGTGCTAATGTTTGGTAGGTACAAAAATATTACTGGTTACGCATATACTGAATTTTAGTAGTTATGGAAATTACTATTTCCACAAGCACTAGTTTTTATAGGTACAAACAAATTACCATTTAAACATGTACTGATGTTTGGTAGTTAAAAAACAACTTACCAATTACATGTGAGCTAATGTTTGGTACTGACAAACATATTACCATTTACACATGCACTGATTTATGGTAGTTACAACAAAGTTACCATTTACTCATGTACTGATGTTTGGTAGTTATAAAACCAAATTACCGTTTACACATGTGCTAATGTTTTTAGTGACAAACATATTACCATTTACACATGCACTGATTTTTGGTAGTTATAAAACCAAATACTGTTTATACATGTGCTAATGTTTGGTAGTTACAACATAATTACCATTTACTCATGTACTGATGTTTGGTAGTTATAAAACCAAATTACCGTTTGTACGTGTGCTAATGTTTGGTAGTTAGAAACAAAAAACATTTACACATGTACTGACGTTTGGTAGTTACACAAAATGCTATTTACACATGTACTGATGTTTGGTGGTTAAAAAACCAAATTACCATGTACACATGCACTGATTGTTGGTAGTTACAAAATATTACCATTTACACATGTAATAATGATTAAGATTTGTAGTTGGTTTCAATGTGTGACTTTATTTTTAATGTGATTGTTTATGTCAATTGTACTGCTTTTGTTGATTTCATGGCCTGGTTGTGTACACATTCTTTTGCTTATAAGGTTGTGAGAAATTATGGTGCTACTTTAATATAACTTTTGAGCTTGCCACCGATCCCAAGTGACCTTCCAGACTCTGTAAATGGCATTTATTGACGTTAATATGTAAATGTATTTAGATGCACATGCTTTGACAGTATTACATGTGTGTGGTTTTAGAGGTGTGTTTTTGTGGAATGAATGGAATTTTAAAGTATTAATCTGTTATGACCAAAGACTTGCCATCACCCTTCTCCTGTTAGTTAAAACAGTTCCGCCAAGAGTTGGGCTTCTGCTGCCGGAGGTTATGAATTCGCAAGCCAAGAGGGTATTAGGCAAGGTTGAGCACTCACCCTCAGCTCTGTACCCCCGGCTATTACAGCAATTTGGAACCAGAACCAGTTAATGAAAGATTCATCTTTGTTGTTGAATCACCCCCTTTATACAATCATGTCCTTTATTGAACCAATCAGAATACAGCCTCAAGTACTTAATGCAGTTGTCCGCCTATGAAACATTTATTTAAAGTCCTTCTTTGTTGTAGAATTGTCTAATTTATACAATCATGTCCTGTATAGAACCAATCAAGAATACAGCCTCAAGTCCTTAATGCAGTTTGTCCTCCTATGAAACATTTATTTAAAGTCCTTCTTTGTTGTAGAATTGTCTAATTTATACAATTATGTCCTGTATAGAACCAATCAAGAGTACAGCCTCAAGTACTTAATGCAGTTCGTTATCGTATAAACCATTTTATGTAAGGACCTTCTTTGTTGTAGAATTGTCTAATTTATACAGTTATATCATTTATAGAAAAAAAGCCTCCTGAGAACATAAACAAAAATTACATGTCCTTTGCAGTATGTTGCGATCAACCCCAGGATCATGTTTTGAGGCAATTTTACATTCAGTAATTTGCCATTGCTTTCTAAACCAGAAGTCAACACTGAAATCCAACTGACCATGTGTTGAACAAACCAGCACCAGCAGCTTGCAAGACGTTTCAGCCTGAGCTCAATAAATGCCTTGGCCATACTGAGCTCTGGGAAGATTAGCCCAGTCAGAGATGCTGGGAAGATGTCAGATGTCTCAGGTGAAAGAGTATTGCAGCGCTGTATGCAGTCACACTGGAAATACTGCCCAAACATGTAAAATAATAACAATCAAACACTGCAGAAATAAAAGGTTCCAAGCCATTAGCTGAGTCAACCCGTTTATATAATTGTGTCTCGAATAGAATCAAAGCTGTTATTAGAGGAAACACATTAATATAATTGTGTCTCGAGTAGAATCAAAGCTGTTATTAGAGGAAACACATTAATATAATTGTGTCTCAAATAGAATCAAAGCTGTTATTAGAGGAAACACATTAATATAATTGTGTCTCGAATAGAATCAAAGCTGTTATTAGAGGAAACACATTAATATAATTGTGTCTCAAATAGAATCAAAGCTGTTATGAGAGGAAACCCATTAATATAATTGTGTTATTGATAGAATCAGGGCCATTAGCAGAGGCATCCCATGTTTATAATTGTGTTTCTAACAAAATCAAAGCCATTAGTAGCCCGTTTATATAATTTCGTTATTTATAAAATTAAAGCCATAAGTAGAGGCAGCCCATTTATATAATTGTGTTATTTATCGAATCAAAGCCATAAGTAAAGGCAGCCCATGTATATAATTGTGTTATTTATAGAATCAAAGCCATAAGTAGAGGCAGCCCATTTATAGAATTGCATCATTTATAGAATCAAAGCCATTATTAATTCTTGAGACACTCGTGACATCAATTTATCAAATCTGTCATTGTCTGAGACATTAAAGGTTGTGGATTTATCAGACATCAATTTTTAAAAAGACTGAGTATATCAACATTGTCAATTTCTGAGACATTCACACTTGTGAATTTATCACAGTTATGAATTTCTGAAAGGGCAAAGACAGTGATGATTGTAAAAGTATCGAAATTATAAGGTTTTGATACATTCCTGATTGTAAATTTATCAAAATTATAATTTTCCTTAACATTCATGGTTGTGAGTTTATCAAAACTAGCAGTTTCATAGAGAATCAAAGTTATGAGTTCATTGGAATTGTCTGTTTCTGAACTATTAATATTTGTGAATTTATAAAAAAAACTATTATTCTTTGACACACTGCCCTGCTGGGAATTTAATAACATTAAAGATGGCTGACATATTTTTCATATCAGACAGGAACTCATCTCAATCAGATTTGTCACGTGTGTGAAAATTGTCAGCAAGATAGTAGGTTTATTGAAATTAGATTTCTTCACACTGAAAAGCATTCATTATTCTCACAGTAGATGTAGTTGTTAGCTTTTGGTTCTTCAGTTTCAAAAGATATAATAACTCTTAAAGGCTGGGAGGCCAGAGTTATCCCACCATGCTTCCATGCAGAGATAACTTCTACTGAACTGTTTGTCCCATTTTGCTCTTGTTATAAATATAGTAACTCCTTTATTTCCATTTACAAAGTCTGCATACCTTTTAAAACCATGAAAGTATTTAACCCTGTATCTGAAACAATATATTAAAACTCTGAGAGAAAATCCGGCACCAAACCATCTTGTCCTTTAAAAGTTCATGGAAAATATTTTGCATATCCTTTGTAGGACATGGCGATCAACCCCAGGTTGAATATTTCGGCAATTTTACGTTCAGTAGTGTGCCACTGCTTTCTGAATGAGAAGTCAACATTTAAATCCAACTTAATGCCGGTATAGGGGATGAACCGCCTACTTCATCATCAGCAAGCCAGAAGTTTAAGAGCCAGGGCTCTCATTCTTTTGACCACATCAGCGTCTGCACTATAAAGGGGGATAATATATAGTTCATTAACCTAGATTGAAACAGCCACTAGTAAAACAATCACTGGATAACAATCAAATACCTAGTTCTGTGTGTTGGAGCATTTTGAACTAAGCTTATTCTCTCTTATTTGCGTGTGCTGTTTTTGAATGGATATAATAGAGCACTTGGAATTGCTATATTTCTGGCTTATTGTGTTGCTTTGTTTTAAAGCTAATGTTTACTGTCAACATTCTTAAAGAAGTCTTTCGTTATTGCTTAATCTGACCTTTTTGTGTGCATATTTTTGCCTAGAAATACATTTCCCAAGATTTAGAAAAGCTTTCCTATAATATATACTTGTGTGTGTTTGTGTGTGTGTATATATATATATATATATATATATATATATATATATATATATATATATATATATATATATATATATATTTTCTGTATTTACCATTTTTGCACCAATTTCAGAATTACACAATATTTTGCAAATTGTCCAAGATTATAGAGAATTGGTGTGCTGTGGATTTCATTAGAAAACGGCAAGTGAAATGGTTCGGCCACATAACCATACCATCAACTGACAGTATACTGCAACAAGCAATTATGTACAGACCGAATGGAAACAGAAGAAGAGACCGGCCAAGTAAACGATGGACAGAGGGAATAGCAGAGTCCACAGTAATCTTAATATATGAAGCCCATAAATGGGTGCACTCCTGCTATTTATGCCTCACCTCAACACAGCAAAATTCAAGAGGAACAAGATGAGATGAGGGGTTCTGTGGTAGTGCACACTTGTCCGCCAGCTCAGTGGTCACGTATTCGAATCCCATCCGGGCAGGGATTTAAAAAAACAAAATTGACCTTGACCCCCGGCTCGACCCAGATTACAATGCGTACCAGGAAATGTCTTAGGAGATAAAGGCAGCTGTTTATTGTTTCACCATAATTCCTGTCAATTGTTGATGAGTGTATAAAAATATGGTACTAGCATTATATACCCTGTGCACCTCAAGGCATGGAAATGGTACTTTTATCTTTGCTTTTAGAGTCTATTTTTAACATTGTGTTAGTCTTTTGTTGTCATGAAAAATTTCCATGTTTTGCTTATAGAGTGTATTTTTAACATTGTGTTAGTCTTTTGTTGTCATGAAATATTTCCATGTTTTGCTTATAGTGTACTTTTAACATTGTGTTAGTCTTTTGTTGTCATGACAAATTTCCATCTTTTTTATTGTGGACGTGAAAATATTTATACTATTGCAGATAAATGTTAACACAATTAATTGTCATTGTTAATTCGTAACTGTTGTGTTTTTCTAAGGCTTTAAGCGGATTCTATCAGGTGTTCTGCATTCCTTGAGATGCTAGCATGATTGGAGATTGTTGTTTACATGGTGATGTTTGTTTGTGGAGTATTGCCGATGTAAGATGGGGGGGGGGGGGGATTAGGTTTGTGAGTGATGGAGCCAATATAAGGTAAGCAAATAAGGTTTGTGAGTGATGGAGCCAATCTAAGGTGAGCAAATAAGGATTGTGAGTGATGGAGCCAATCTAAGGTGAGCAAATAAGGTTTGTGAGTGATGGAGCCAATCTAAGGTGAGCAAATAAGGTTTGTGAGTGATGGAGCCCACATAAGGTGAGCAAATAAGGTTTGTGAGTGATGGAGCTAATATAAGGTAAGCAAATAAGGTTTGTGAGTGATGGAGCCAATATAAGGTGAGCCAATTAGGTTTGTGAGTGATGGAGACAATATAAAGGTGAGCCAACTCATTCTGAATCACAAACAGTTGACCAAATGTTGACTAGTAACATCATATATGGCCATAATACTGCCAATTTAAGTTTTTTCAGGATCCTCGCCGGTGTTACGGAGCTCGTGCACTGAGCTGAGATTCTCCAGACTCAAGTTTGAGTTACACCTGTGTGCCGTGATGTTGATCTGTTGATTAAACTAAACTAAACTGCCAGATGATTTTACTCCTTGAGTTCCAGACAGTTGCCACTTGTACCTACTCAGTCTTGATCAGTACTTTGAATATTTCTGTACCTTTTGTTACTTAGAACATATTGGGACAACTGAAAAGATTTGTGGACAGAGAGATAGATAAAGGCAGCAAGAGGACATTTGTGACAGTCTTGTGTCATGACATGGAAGGCTGTTGAGTGCTCAAATTGATTCATGTTAGAGACCACAAGATGTGGAGAAGCATGGTCACCCACGCCTGTCAGCAAGTCACTTGATGATGATGGCTGTTATTTATGTCATCTTATGTCACACACTTCCATTTATAACTTTATTCTTTTTCAATTATTGAACATGCTTTTGCTGATAATACTTAATATTTATGGCTATTCTTACTTTTATAGTTGATCAGACTTAATATTTATGACTATTCTTACTTTTATAGTTGATTAGACTTCATATTTATGAGTATTCTTACTTTAATTGTTGATTATGCTTCATTGGATACTTGCTTGCCATGCCAAATGTGTCGCTTGTTTCTATTCAAGTAAAGCAGTTAATCAAAAGTTGTCCAAATGAAACCATAAAGCATTATTACTTCGTTGATCTACCTGAATATTTTAACAATTTCGATTTAAATTATGCATTTATATGTTAAAGGTCAAAGGGTTAAAGGCCAGAGAATAGACTTCAATGCACTGGGTTCTATCCCCTATGACTTGGTATTCTTTCTATAGAGCAGCTGGCAAAAGCTCCACATAGAGCATTAACTCTATAGCTCCAGCAATGACCCCCCCCCCCCCCCCCCCCCCCCCCACCCCCCCACCCCCAGGGTTACCTGCTTAAAAGTGTGCACACTTGAACAAAACGACAAAGTCCAGAAATAAACACAGGACCTTTGTACTGTGAAGCAGGCAACTTGACCACTCTGCAACAGAGGCCCCCCCTTCCATCTTGCATTTATATTTGAAATGTATCAAGAATGTAACATAACGAGGGTGCTTCAAATGAAAACCTCAAAAGTGTGATATAAATTAAAATAACCATGCCATTGCCTTGTAACCTGTCAATATTGTTGTTAAGGATGTCGACATCATAGTGCAGACGAACACAGTGACATCATAAGGACAGTTTAAAGATGGCCACCCCACTTTTGACACAAACCAAAGAGGAGCAACTTTCTGTTATCCGTTTCTTTTAATCAGTGAAGACGTTGACATAAGCCTGGGTCACTGACATTGAGTTGAGTGACCGGGCCATGAGGAAGAATAGAGATGAGAGTGGAGACAGTAAAGTGACTGACCTGGCTACGAGGAAAACAATCAACCCTCAGAAATAATTGGGGCGGATATGTGTGAAATCCCCAGGGGGGGGATGGGTCGAAAGACAGTTGTGTGTTGTGTGAAGTGAGGAGACTGAAAAGTCCGTGAGAGAAGAGACCGACTGCGGGGTCAGGTCGTTGAGAGAGTGGAGTTTGAGATACCGAGGTAGTCGGTAGTCCACGGACAACGTGGTTGTTGTTATGCTCCGAGTTGTGAAGACAGGCCTGAACCAGAGTGGGTTCTATAGTTGAGCAGTGGCTCCAACCCAATGTGTGGGTTGTATTGTGGGAGATCCAGCCGTGGATAGTAGCTGGATTACCTGTCTTGTGGATTGAGATAAGAGCAGGCTGTGAGAAGGCATTGATGTGTGCTGGTTAAATTGTGAGGAGGATATTTAGAATCTATGGATTACATTGTTTCTGGATATATACATATGTTCCGTGAGTCTGTATTATTTCTGTAATAAAGGATTATGTGCGCCAACTGAATCTTGTTTCATGACTGGTGAATATGCACTGCGGGGGTGAGTTTACATTGCAAGACAGATATCTCCATTGACACACCATGAGTATCGTTACCTAGACAACGACCATCACACAATAATGTCATGAGCATATCATCGTAAGAACTTCGTGATATTATCATCAAGAAAACGTGTGACAGACGTGAAACCTATCAAAACTCATAGGCGAATGAAGGCTCAGTATGGTGATGCATGCCTGTCAGTCCAGCAAGTGTATGAGTGGAGTAGGAAGTTTTGAAACAGCGTGACTTCTGTAACAAACTGTTCACAACCGGATCAGGCACACATAGAGTAGTGACCAGGATAATTTTTTTCTACAGGATCCAAGCACTTTATCGGTGCTGAAGGACTTGCATTGAATGCAGTAGTGACTACATCGAAAACTGATACATTTGTTTTAATTCTTTGCTTTTTAAGAAATATTAACCCCCCTCCTCCCCCCCCCCCCCCCCCCCCCCCCCCCCCCCCCCCCCCCCAAGTTTTTATTTGAAGTACCCTCGTACATATATATGTGTCTTACATCTGTGTGTATACTTATGCTAAATATCATCACCAATCCCCTGGTAAAATATGAGGGTAAGTTAATAAGTAAGCCACAAATGGCTGTAGAAAAATAACTAAATATGATAACAACTTGAAACTAGTTTATTTTTACACATACATAGTCCCTTTATTTCAGAACATAATTTCCACCAACATTGATGCACTTATCCCATCGTTTTATCAGTCCTCCCAAACCCGCTTCATAGAACTGCATGCTCTGTTTTCTAAATCACACTTTCACTTCACATTTAACTTCGGCATCATTCGGGAAATGTCTCCTGCCAAGAGGGTTTTCAGTGTTTATGCTGACAAATACTTGTCCCGTAAAGCGGTGCATAGCTGGGTAGAAAAAAGTTACGAGGGTGAGTCAATAAGTAAGTCACACAGTTCTGTGGGATGGCAGGTAAATGACAACAAAGCACACAGTTCTATGCAGCGGGTTTGGGAGGACTGATAGAACGATGGGGTAAGTGCATCAATGTTGATGGAAATTATGTTGAGGAATAAAGGGACTGTGTATGTATAAAAATAAACTGGTTTCAAGTTGTTACCATATTTAGTTATTTTCTACAGCCATTTGTGGCTTACTTATTAACTTACCCTCATATCACTGTCATCACAACTTGCAGAAGAGATTCTTCATTATCCACTGTTTCCTCTACCCTGAATATTTTCATGTCTGAAGAGACATTTGCATATCCTTTACAGCATGTTGCAGTCAACCCCAGCGTTTCTTTGTTGCTTGTGATTTCTTGGCAAGCTTATGTTCAGTAGTTTGCCATGGCTTTCTGAATGACCAGTACTCATACCATTATATGAAAATCAATGCAAGGCAGTCTGTTGCCAAATCACCCTCAGCGGTGTTTCGAAAGCAGTATGCGAGATTATGAATGTTCATGTCTGGTGTGTGTTTATTGCCATTTTGGTCGATCCCTGCCTGCCTTTTCTTCCAGGAACCATGCCTTCCATTGTTGTTATTTCTAAACCACTGGGAGGTTTAATGTAAGATATATATACAAACATCTTAATTCTTTCAATGTGACACAACAAATTGTGTAATGCACTCTTCCCCGTGAATTTCAACTATCGCATAATATGTTGTCTTTTTTTGTTATATTTGGTCTTAGTGTAAAGAAATCTGGCTTTCCCTGGTGGCCACTTCCGTATGGCTCTATCACACTTTTGTCATTTCCCAAATCTTAAAAGACATCTCACGGGAAATTTTGACACCGATGAAGTCCTAGTGATGATTGGTTTGAAAAGTTGGGTTTTTTTTTTGTTTTTTTTGGGTGCTAGCTCACTTTGAACTTAAGCGTAGTCCATACACACTACTTCTAGTAGTGCTGGACTGAATTTTGTGAGTGGATTACCTTTCCCTATTAACAGTGTCGCTTGCCATCAGGTGAACCCACTCCGTCTTCAGAGGTACTTGTAATTTATCATAAAGTTTGATGTTATATTCCCAAGGACTTTTCAAGGTCATGCAGAGACATAAGTATGTCAATTCAAGTGCTGGCTGTACTGAAAAGGAATAAAAACTATACATACGCAGTACATACACTATAATATACAATGCACATGGCAGTTCTCTGTGACACACTATACATCAGTGGTTCTCAACCTTTTTTGGCCCATTCCCCCCTTCACCATATTTTCAGAACGCCACCCCCCCCCCCCCCCCTTCCAATCAAAAATTTGGCCCGTTCCCCCCTTCACCGTATTTCAGAACGTCATTTCCCCCCCCCCCCCCCCCCTCCCCTTTTCATATTTCCTATCAAAAAATCCCCCCACCCCTACACAGTATACGTAAAAATGGAAGGTAAATTTAATAGCACATACTAAAACAAGTCTAAACATCCACATAAAACATGATTTGTGGGTCTACTTTATAAAATGAGGTTTAGAAGGACGAGACATACATAACTGTAAAGTATGAAGGGAAAAACTATGTCATGTAATCGGTTCTTGTATTAACACGATCTTGAAATGGTCTTCATTCCCCCCCTGAAAACCCTGAAATTCCCCCCTGGGGGGGAATTCCCCACCGGTTGAGAACCACTGCTATACATAATATCAGTTCTCTGTGACACTATACATAATGCCAGTTCTCTGTGACACACTATACATAATATCAGTTCTCTGTGACACATTATACATAATGCCAGTTCTCTGTGACACACTATACATAATGCCAGTTCTCTGTGACACACTATACATAATGCCAGTTCTCTGTGACACACTATACATAATATCAGTTCTCTGTGACATTATACATAATGCCAGTTCTCTGTGACACACTACATAATGCCAGTTCTCTTTGACACACTATACATAATATCAGTTCTCTGTGACACACTATACATAATATCAGTTCTCTGTGACACTATACATAATATCAGTTCTCTGTGACACACTATACATAATGCCAGTTCTCTGTGACACTGTACATAATATCAGTTCTCTGTGACACACTATACATAATATCAGTTCTCTGTGACACTATACATAATGCCAGTTCTCTGTGACACACTATACATAATATCAGTTCTCTTTGACACAATGTACTTAATGTACATAATGCCAGTTCTCTGTGACACACTATATATAATGTCAGTAGTTCTCTATGACACACTATATATAATGTCAGTAGTTCTCTATGACATTTCCTTCATTGCCAGGGTAAAAACTTATGTTATTAAGCTTCATCTAATACAACGAGAGAATTTATTATCCATCACATTCTTGTGAATGTGACAATATTTTGACTTATTGAATGCAGGTGTGTTTGTGTGCTTTATGAGTCAAATAGATATATCATATTGTAGCATATGTGTGTGATGTGATTACCATATGTGATTCATGAGTGAAATAGATGTACCATATTGTAGCATATAAGTTATCAAACATATTTGGTTGAAATGTTTGCCTTTATCTGTGTGTAATATTTTGAATTGGTATTTGGACTCCTTTTAGCATATGTGCATGGTGTGAATACAATATGTGATTAATGAGTGAAATAGATGTATCATATTGTTAGCATACACGTTTGATGTGAATACCATATGTGCTTCATGAGTGAAATAGATGTATCATATTGTTAGCACACATGTGTGAATTTTAATTCCAAATGTGCTTCATGAGTGAAATAGATCTGCATATTGATAAAATACATGGGTGATGTGAATACCATGTACTTCATGAGTGAAATAGATGTAGCATACATGTGTGATTTTTAATAGCATATGTACTTCATGAGTGAAATAGATGTAACATACATCTGTGATTTTTAATAGCATATGTACTTCATGAGTGAAATAGATGTAACATACATCTGTGATTTTTAATAGCATATGTACTTCATGAGTGAAATAGATGTAACATACATGTGTGATTTTTAATAGCATATGTACTTCATGAGTGAAATAGATGTAGCCTATTGGTAGAATTCATGGGTGATGTGAATTCTGTAAGTGCTTTATGAGTGAAATCATCATTATCCAATGGTTGTCCTCTACAGAACTTTGCCTCCTTAGCAGTCTTTCGAAATGTCTCTCCGTCAAAAGTCTCTGGTGCTGTCATGTGCAAATGATCTATTATTTTTTCAATCCTTCTACTTTGTAGTCTTCCTCTTTTTCATCCAGCTCTGTTATGAAGCGGTTAAGAACGCTGCGGGCGATTTGGCAGCAGACTAACTTGTGTTGGTTTTCATAGAATGGTATGAGTGCCAGTCATTCTGAAAGCAATGGCAAACTAATGAATGTAAACTTGCCAAGAAATCACAAACAGCCGAAAATGTTGGGGTTGATTGCGACATCCTGTAAAGGATATACAGCTAAGCAACTTCTTCACTTCCATGGTTCACCTTCCTCCATAGTTATCTTTCCCATACATGCAAACATTATTTCATGTTCCTTAATTCTATTTGTTCTAATAATCAATCTTCTTATATATTATATTCTTCTTGGATCGATCAGTCTTCTTCTATTTCATCCAGTGAATTTCAAAACCCTTTTCTTTAAAACTTCTGTAATACTTATATGCTTTTCAACTAATTTGTGAAATGTGTGAGTTTCACGCCTGTATTTTGCTACAGGAAATATTCATGCTGTCAGCACTGTGATTGTTATTGTTCAATATATTGTTCTTTACCTTATGTGTGTCATGAGTGAACTAGAGGTATCGTTGTTTGAGTAAACATATATCATGTGAATAGTATAAGTGCTTCTTGCGTGTGTTTGGTTACCAAAAAAAATAACATACAATATTGTTCAATGTTTATATTTCATAAATTCTTGTGTGTATATTATATATGTACAATTCAATCTCAGGACTATCATATTGCTTGTTATTTGAAATGTGTTGCTTCATTTTTCCCTACCATGTAATATTTTGCTTCCTACATATGTTCATTTTTATCTCTGCAGTGCTTTGTAAATTGATGTAACTTGTATTTGTGGGTAGGTTGCTTCTGTTCATCTGTGTTGCATTTGGTAATAACTAAACTGCCTTGAAGTCACATATCAGCATGAATGTAGTTCAGATGGGTTGTGTGCATAGACAGTGGCTTGTATATAGGTCAGTGGCACAGTGTTGTCTTCTGCTGCTGCCTTTCATCCCCCAATGAGGCATAATCTCTTAACCAGCTCACAGAAAGCCCTTTGTAAACTTGTTCGTGATTGGTTGGACCTTGTAGCTAAGTTTTCTACTGGATGAGATGAGATTGGCCAGTCTCATGCCAATCCTCCTTATTTGCCTCTTCAGACATGCTTGTCAGGTAGCAGTGTTGACTATTCCTGGCTTCTCGAGTGGACCCTAGGCAAGGGCTACAGTGTGTGACTTGTATATGTGTTCTTGACCACTCACTTATCTAGATTGATGAACAAGCAGACAGTTTGCCCAGTCTAGTGATCATGCCTGGCGGTAGCACAGTGGACCAGGTTGATATCCTGAACCTATTAGGGATACTGACAGGACCCAGGGTTAGCAAGTGAGCTGGACTCTACATTCTTGGCCTGACCACTAGAACTGGGAGAGAAATGAGGTTGTTTCCAGGAATGAATGCCATGTAGGAAGCAGACATATCTTATTAATCAACATAGGATAGAACTGCCAGTCTCCACGTTCTGATGGAGATACGGGGGGTGAAATCTGAGTGCCTGTGGATTTGTTTCACATGCAGTCAGGATCATCTGAAGACTAACCAACCAACCATGTATATTGAAATGCAGACACTATAACATGTATTTTGCTTGTAACCATGTTGCTGTCTGCCATCTTGAGACATTGGTGGGGCACACCTCCTGCTGTATGCCCCAAGTTATTTCAGTTGGATTGCTGCTGCTTGTTGCATATATAATGGAGAAGTGGGTGTGATTGCTGCTGCTTGTTGCATATATAATGGAGAAGTGGGTGTGATTGCTGCTGCTTGTTGCATATATAATGGAGAAGTGGGTGTGATTGCTGCTGCTTGTTGCATATATAATAGAGAAGTGGGTGTGATTGCTGCTGCTTGTTGCATATATAATAGAGAAGTGGGTGTGATTGCTGCTGCTTGTTGCATATATAATAGAGAAGTGGGTGTGATTGCTGCTGCTTGTTGCATATATAATAGAGAAGTGGGTGTGATTGCTGCTGCTTGTTGCATATATAATAGAGAAGTGGGTGTGATTGCTGCTGCTTGTTGCATATATAATAGAGAAGTGGGTGTGATTGCTGCTGCTTGTTTGCATATATAATAGAGAAGTGGGTGTGATTGCTGCTGCTTGTTGCATATATAATAGAGAAGTGGGCGTGATTGCTGCTGCTTGTTGCATATATAATAGAGAAGTGGGTGTGATTGCTGCTGCTTGTTGCATATATAATAGAGAAGTGGGTGTGATTGCTGCTGCTTGTTGCATATATAATAGAGAAGTGGGCGTGATTGCTGCTGCTTGTTGCATATATAATAGAGAAGTGGGCGTGATTGCTGCTGCTTGTTGCATATATAATAGAGAAGTGGGCGTGATTGCTGCTGCTTGTTGCATATATAATAGAGAAGTGGGCGTGATTGCTGCTGCTTGTTGCATATATAATAGAGAAGTGGGCGTGATTGCTGCTGCTTGTTGCATATATAATAGAGAAGTGGGTGTGATTGCTGCTGCTTGTTGCATATATAATAGAGAAGTGGGTGTGATTGCTGCTGCTTGTTGCATATTTAATAGAGAAGTGGGTGTGATTGCTGCTGCTTGTTGCATATATAATAGAGAAGTGGGTGTGATTGCTGCTGCTTGTTGCATATATAATAGAGAAGTGGGTGTGATTGCTGCTGCTTGTTGCATATATAATAGAGAAGTGGGTGTGATTGCTGCTGCTTGTTGCATATATAATAGAGAAGTGGGTGTGATTGCTGCTGCTTGTTGCATATATAATAGAGAAGTGGGTGTGATTGCTGCTGCTTGTTGCATATATAATAGAGAAGTGGGTGTGATTGCTGCTGCTTGTTGCATATATAATAGAGAAGTGGGTGTGATTGCTGCTGCTTGTTGCATATATAATAGAGAAGTGGGTGTGATTGCTGCTGCTTGTTGCATATATAATAGAGAAGTGGGTGTGATTGCTGCTGCTTGTTGCATATATAATAGAGAAGTGGGTGTGATTGCTGCTGCTTGTTGCATATATAATAGAGAAGTGGGTGTGATTGCTGCTGCTTGTTGCATATATAATAGAGAAGTGGGTGTGATTGCTGCTGCTTGTTGCATATATAATGGAGAAGTGGGTGTGATTGCTGCTGCTTGTTGCATATATAATAGAGAAGTGGGTGTGATTTCTGCTGCTTGTTGCATATATAATAGAGAAGTGGGTGTGAATGCTGCTGCTTGTTGCATATATAATAGAGAAGTGGGTGTGATTGCTGCTGCTTGTTGCATATATAATAGAGAAGTGGGTGTGATTGCTGCTGCTTGTTGCATATATAATGGAGAAGTGGGTGTGATTGCTGCTGCTTGTTGCATATATAATGGAGAAGTGGGTGTGATTGCTGCTGCTTGTTGCATATATAATAGAGAAGTGGGTGTGATTGCTGCTGCTTGTTGCATATATAATAGAGAAGTGGGTGTGATTGCTGCTGCTTGTTGCATATATAATAGAGAAGTGGGTGTGATTGCTGCTGCTTGTTGCATATATAATAGAGAAGTGGGTGTGATTGCTGCTGCTTGTTGCATATATAATAGAGAAGTGGGTGTGATTGCTGCTGCTTGTTGCATATATAATGGAGAAGTGGGTGTGATTGCTGCTGCTTGTTGCATATATAATAGAGAAGTGGGTGTGAATGCTGCTTCTGCTGTAATATCAACTCCTGAAAGAATGGTTATTATATGTACAAAGTTATATTATGTTTAATAATATACAACTTGTGATTATAAATACTTCTTTGTTGTCATTGATTGCTGTGAGATCATTGTGCTAATGACTCTGATTAGAGACGCAGCCAGTTTCATGTTCCTGACATGTCTGTACAGGTTTTGGTATAAGGAAGTTCCCGTATGTCATAATTGTTTGGCCAACATTATGCTTACTCTTCTTTCTCTGCCCTTTATCTCCAATAGAGGCATAGTCCCTCAAACAAACCAGACCCAGCTGTCCTATCTTTTACAATCTCCTGTACCCCCCTCCATGTCCATGGAGCATCCAGTGTAGGCTTGTGGAGCATCCAGTGTAGGTTAGTGGATCATCCAGTAGAGGCTAATGGAGCATCCAGTGTAGGCTAATGGAGCATCCAGTGTAGGTTAGTGGAGCATCCAGTGTAGGTTAGTGGATCATCCAGTAGAGGCTAATGGAGCATCCAGTGTAGGCTAATGGAGCATCCAGTGTAGGCTAATGGAGCATCCAGTGTAGGCTAGTGGATCATCCAGTAGAGGCTAATGGAGCATCCAGTGTAAGCTAATGGAGCATCCAGTGTAGGTTAGTGGATCATCCAGTAGAGGCTAATGGAGCATCCACAAACACAGACATTACATAAACACAGACATAACAATCACATACATAATATAAACACAGACATAACATAAACACAGATACAACTTAAACACAGACAACATAAACACAGACATAACATAAACACAGACATAACATAATCAGACATAACATAAACACAGACATAACATAAACAGACACAACATAAACACAGACATAACATAAACACAGACAAGATAAACACAGACATAACATAAACAGACATAACATAAACACAGACACAACATAAACACAGACACAACATAAACACAGACATAACATAAACAGACACAACATAAACACAGACATAACATAAACACAGACAACATAAACACAGACATAACATAAACAGACACAACATAAACACAGACATAACAAACAGACACAACATAAACACAGACATAACATAAACACAGACATAACATAAACACAGACATAACATAAACACAGACATAACATAAACACAGACAACATAAACACAGACATAACATAAACACAGACATAAACACAGACACAACATAAACACAGACACAACATAAACACAGACATAACATAAACACAGACATAACATAAACACAGACATAACATAAACACAGACACAACATAAACACAGACATAACATAAACACAGACATAACATAAACACAGACACATAAACACAGACATAACATAAACAGACACAACATAAACAGACACAACATAAACACAGACAACATAAACACAGACATAACATAAACAGACACAACATAAACACAGACATAACATAAACACAGACATAACATAAACACAGACATAACATAAACACAGACATAACATAAACACAGACATAACAGTAAACACAGACATAACATGAAACACAGACATAACATAAACACAGACAACATAAACACAGACATAACATAAACACAGACATAACATAAACACAGACACAACATAAACACAGACATAACATAAACACAGACATAACATAAACACAGACACAACATAAACACAGACACAACATAAACACAGACATAACATAAACAGACACAACATAAACACAGACATAACATAAACACAGACACAACATAACACAGACACAACTAAAACACAGACATAACATAAACAGGACACAACATAAACACAGACACAACATAAACACAGACATAACATAAACAGACACAACATAAACCACAGACATAACATAAAACACAGACATAACAAACACAGACAACATAAACACAGACATAACATAAACACAGACATAACATAAACACAGACACAACATAAACACAGACATAACATAAACACAGACACAACATAAACACAGACATAACATAAACACAGACATAACATAAACACAGACATAACATAAACACAGACATAACATAAACACAGACATAACATAAACACAGACATAACATAAACACAGACATAACATAAACACAGACATAACATAAACACAGACATAACATAAACAGACACAAGATAAACAAGACATAACATAAACAGACATAACATAAACACAGACACAACATAAACACAGACATAACATAAACACAGACATAACATAAACACAGACACAACATAAACACAGACACAACATAATAAACAGACACAACATAACACAGACACAACATAAACACAGACATAACATAAACAGACACAACATAAACACAGACATAACATAAACACAGACAACATAAACACAGACATAACATAAACAGACACAACATAAACACAGACATAACATAAACACAGACATAACATAAACACAGACAACATAAACACAGACATAACATAAACACAGACATAAACACAGACACAACACAAACACAGACATAACAAACACAGACACAACATAAACACAGACATAACATAAACAGACACAACATAAACACAGACATAACATAAACACAGACACAACATAACACAGACACAACATAAACACAGACATAACATAAACAGACACAACATAAACAGACACAACATAAACACAGACATAACATAAACAGACACAACATAAACACAGACATAACATAAACACAGACATAACATAAACACAGACAACATAAACACAGACATAACATAAACACAGACATAACATAAACACAGACACAACATAAACACAGACACAACATAAACACAGACACAACATAAACACAGACACAACATAAACACAGACATAACATAAACACAGACATAACATAAACGCAGACATAACATAAACACAGACATAACATAAACACAGACATAACATAAACACAGACATAACATAAACAGACATAACATAAACACAGACATAACATAAACACAGACATAACATAAACACAGACATAACATAAACACAGACACAACATAAACACAGACATAACATAAACACAGACATAACATAAACACAGACATAACATAAACACAGACATAACATAAACAGACACAACATAAACAGACACAACATAAACAGACAACATAAACACAGACATAACATAAACAGACATAACATAAACACAGACATAACATAACACAGACATAACATAAACACAGACATAACATAAACACAGACATAACATAAACACAGACAACATAAACACAGACATAACATAAACACAGACATAACATAAACACAGACACAACATAACACAGACATAACATAAACACAGAATAACATAAACACAGACACAACATAAACACAGACATAACATAAACAGACACAACATAAACACAGACATAACATAAACACAGACACAACATAACACAGACACAACATAAACACAGACATAACATAAACAGACACAACATAAACACAGACACAACATAAACACAGACATAACATAAACAGACACAACATAAACACAGACATAACATAAACACAGACAACATAAACACAGACATAACATAAACACAGACATAACATAAACACAGACACAACATAAACACAGACACAACATAACACAGACACAACATAAACACAGACATAACATAAACAGACACAACATAAACACAGACACAACATAAACACAGACACAACATAACACAGACACAACATAAACACAGACATAACATAAACAGACACAACATAAACACAGACATAACATAAACACAGACATAACAAACACAGACAACATAAACACAGACATAACATAAACACAGACATAACATAAACACAGACACAACATAAACACAGACATAACATAAACACAGACACAACATAAACACAGACATAACATAAACACAGACATAACATAAACAAACACAGACATAACATAAACACAGACATAACATAAACACAGACATAACATAAACACAGACATAACATAAACACAGACATAACATAAACACAGACATAACATAAACACAGACATAACATAAACAGACACAAGATAAACACAGACATAACATAAACAGACATAACATAAACACAGACACAACATAAACACAGACATAACATAAACACAGACATAACATAAACACAGACACAACATAAACACAGACACAACATAATAAACAGACACAACATAAACACAGACACAACATAAACACAGACATAACATAAACAGACACAACATAAACACAGACATAACATAAACACAGACAACATAAACACAGACATAACATAAACAGACACAACATAAACACAGACATAACATAAACACAGACATAACATAAACACAGACAACATAAACACAGACATAACATAAACACAGACATAAACACAGACACAACACAAACACAGACATAACAAACACAGACACAACATAAACACAGACATAACATAAACAGACACAACATAAACACAGACATAACATAAACACAGACACAACATAAACACAGACACAACATAAACACAGACATAACATAAACACAGACATAACATAAACACAGACATAACATAAACACAGACATAACATAAACACAGACAAGATAAACACAGACACAAGATAAACACAGACTAACATAAACACAGAACAACATAACACAGACATAACATAAACACAGACATAACATAAACACAGACATAACATAAACACAGACATAACATAAACACAGACATAACATAAACACAGACATAACATAAACACAGACATAACATAAACACAGACATAACATAAACACAGACATAACATAACACAGACATAACATAACACAGACATAACATAAACACAGACATAACATAAAACAGACATAACATAAACACAGACATAACATAAACACAGACATAACATAAACACAGACATAACATAAACACAGACATAACATAAACACAGACATAACATAAACACAGACATAACATAAACACAGACATAACATAAACACAGACATAACATAAACAGACACAACATAAACAGACACAACATAAACACAGACAACATAAACACAGACATACAACATACATAAACACAGACATAACATAAACACAGACATAACATAAACACAGACATAACATAAACACAGACATAACATAAACACAGACATAACATAAACACAGACAACATAAACACAGACATAACATAAACACAGACATAACATAAACACAGACACAACATAAACACAGACATAACATAAACACAGACATAACATAAACACAGACATAACATAAACACAGACATAACATAACACAGACACAACATAAACACAGACATAACATAAACACAGACACAACATAAACACAGACATCAACATAAACACAGACATAACATAAACACAGACATAACATAAACACAGACACAACATAAACACAGACATAACATAATCAGACATAACATAAACACAGACATAACATAAACACAGACAACATAAACACAGACATAACATAAACACAGACATAACATAAACACAGACATAACATAAACACAGACACAAATAAACACAGACACAACATAAACACAGACATAACATAAACACAGACACAACATAAACACAGACATAACATAAACACAGACATAACATAAACACAGACATAACATAAACACAGACATAACATAAACACAGACATAACATAAACACAGACATAACATAAACACAGACATAACATAAACACAGACATAACATAAACACAGACATAACATAACACAGACATAACATAAACACAGACATAACATAAACACAGACATAACATAAACACAGACATAACATAAACACAGACATAACATAAACACAGACATAACATAAACACAGACATAACATAAACACATATGACACATTTTTTGGAAATAAATTTATTCAAAGTTCATACGGTGGAGACAGCCATTGGGTGTAGAGTTTTTGATGAATCCTCCAAGGTTGCCGTGACGATAACTCGTAGTTGGTCATGTCGGTGATGCTGTCAACTTTAGTTGCCACACGGAGCCACGTAGTCTTGTGGGGGGTTTATCAACGGGTACCTGTTGGGTGAATTGTATATGGTATACTTCTGCTTGACACAGAAAGTCAGAGTGAAATTCAATAATGTGTCTTTTATATGACGAAATAGAGGTGAAATAATTGTGCTACTACTCATTCATTCAACAAGTAGCATGTCCCTAACAACCTTCCGGAAAATGTCTCGGTCATAAGCAACATGTCTCGTGTCTGGGGATCACCTGCCACATTCTTCACCAATCTTCTCTTTCGCCATCTTCTTCATCTCTTTCTGGGCATATACCTCTTCACGATTGTTCTCTCCAAGCTTTCATGACGTTTCAAGTGACTAAAATATTTCAAGTTTCTTTATTTTATCGTCTTTTGTAGTAAACCTTCTTCAATAATCAGCTCTTGTTGCATGGATGCATTTGTTCTTTTCTGTAACCAAGATATTCTTAGAACCTGTTGATAACTTTTATTTTAAAAGGCATTTATGCGCTGTTTATTTTGTTTAATACGTGTCCAGCTCTCACAGGACAGATGCATGCTCTTAAAAATCTAAGTTTTGTAGTTCTGTCTGTCCATCTCCACAATTTATTTAGTTTTAGTTTCCTGAAGAGCAATAGATATTCGTCTTTTAATTTACTTCATTGTATCACCAATGTTGGTTATCAATTACCCAAGATATTCAAAATGTTTCACCTCTTCTAATCTTTACTCATTGACATATATTTCCTTCTCCATTGTAGTTTTATCTGTATGCATCATCTTTGTGTTTGCTATGTTAAGATAAGTTGTGAGTTTCATTATGCTACTGCTGCTGCTGCTGCAACAGTAGCAGCAACAACAATAACAACAGCAATAACTACTACTACTACTACTACTACTACTACTACTACTACTACTACTACTACTACTACTACTACTACTACTACTACTACTACTACTACTACTACTACTACTACTACTACTCTACTATTATTATTATTACTGCCTGTTCCTGCAATGACACACATGTGTTAAGAATCATCTCACTGTCTTCCTGTATCTCTAGATCAAAATTTGTTGTTTCAGTTGTCACCACATATACAGTCGTTTTTCTTCTATTATTTTGCCAAACGATGACGGCCTCTTTCTGATGTTTGTGATAAGTTACCTTTGTGTCTCAGCCTTCTGTCAAAACATGTAGCTGACTCATGTTGTGCATGCTTCTGTAAAACCATGCCCCTATGGTCTCAGTGGACTGTTTCCTTGTTGCCTCATTGCCAAGAACTAACAACCATTTTAAACCTGATCTTATGTCACATGATTGACATGGGTTTATTGCATAAAATGTTTCTCATTTAATAAAATGCAATTCTGTCCCGTTCTATTATGTTCTTTTTCTGTATGATGCATCTTCCATCTGTTGTTACCCATGTGTCAAGATACTCGAATGACTCTGCTTTCACATATTGACTTTAATTGTAAACATTGGCACTATCCGTTTTTTTGTTATTACCATTACTTCGGTTTTCCCTTTATTCAACCCACGACCCGTTTCTTTGACTTTCTACAATCATTGTATCTATTCTCTTCAATAGATTCTTCTCTCTTCTGACTGAGCGCTATCTAAACGGCACCATTAGCTCAACATAAGCTATTTATATTATGACCACCGACCTGGCATTGTTTTTATAAATCTCATGATATAGTTCAGTGAAACGTTATTGCGTTCTGGATATATGGTGCACTGTCCTTCCTGTATAGAGCAATGGATACCAGAGGTGTGTGCGGTCAATATCACAGTGTCCGCCTTCACTAACTAAATCTTAAAATCATATTTTAAATGGATTAACTGATTACATGCTCACTGTATAATAACGAATTCGTGGACTGCACATTTGTGTCTAACATTGCACGTTCTTGTCTAAGACCCTTATTTATGCACGGAAAAGATGCAAAATGAATGGTTGTTGATTCTTATAGCTGCTTTTTGCTGTCAATAATATTCTCTCTTAGACACATAATTTTGCCAGCGACATTGAATTGTTATTGTAGTTTGGTATGTCATCATTATTTATACAATCAAATCCTTTTGCCAAGTTAATGAGGAATATCTGGTTTCACTTCTATAGCTCCTTTTAAATATCACCTCAGAATAACTATGACATACCCTATGTCCTTTCTATCTACAGATCTTCATTGTGGCTCACTATTGTCTGGTTTACTGTTGTTTGTTTCTTTTATCACAGCTATTCTCAGTAAGAGACCCACAACTGTTGTATATGTTAGTTAGTTAGTCGAGGTTCCAACTTCACGGCAACGGGTCATCCCTATTATGCTCCGTTCCTGTGCCAGTGAATATCACACAAAATGCTCCCCACTGTCCAATGTGAAAAGTGAAATAGGCAGGAGTCTCGGCAATCTAACAGCCCGCACAGGTACACTGTGCATAATGCCGCCGCCAGACTTTCAACACAAAATTAATCAACGAAAACCACAGTTCATCGTCGATGGACTCGGCAATCACCAGAAAGACCTCATTGACCCGGGTTTTCTCACATGGCTCGGTCTTTTATCGCAGGGCGACCCGCCGAAAATGTCGCATAAAGTACGAACTTCGCAGCTTCAGCGCCGACTCCCGGGAGTCTCCCAAAAAAATGCACTCGTGAACCGAAAAGGTAATTCAGTCAATTCAGCAACAGCCGGTAGCCATTGTTCCGAACATGCAGGTCACTACAGTCTGTACAGGACAGATGTAAAAGCATTCCCCACGAATTTCACAGCTCACAGTGTCGCCCACGCACTCACTCAGTAGCAGGGCGACGGAACCATGCACTACCAGTCCAACATAAGGAAAATGCGATTGCAAACCTTAGCTGCAAGCATAAACACGCCACAGGCCTTAACGGTTCAACGCCTAACCGCCATGTTGACGACCGGAACTGTTGTTTATTATAGTGATAGAGTACAAAAAAACCTTGACTGGCACCTTGCCGTCTTGACAGACGATAGTTTGTAAAATGGAGTTATATCTCTCCATAACACAAAGCCTGGGCTGAATTTAAAGATCATGTGTTGCCCATGCAGCATGATCCCTCTGTCGACCTGCCTTGTTTACTCCAGAGGAAAGATAACACCAATACACCTGGAACAAGACAATCTGCAGAAGCTGCCCGATCAACAAAGCAATATTCTAACTGTCCGCCTGTCGGAGCTTCCATCTTAGACCAGTTGCCAACCAAGCATTAGGGCCTGGTCTGCCCTGCCATGACATTTAGATTGCATTTCTTCCCACTAGGGTAAGGCTTGTACGCTCCCAATCGTACGCCTCCGCCCGAAGCCGTTGGTGCAATGTGAGGTGTCGAGTTTAGTGAGCGCCGCCCAAAATTCGGCGCAACAGAAAACAGGTAGTATCGTCTACTGTCATACGGTAGCTCTGTCATATCTGACTAAGACCTGACATGTGCAAAAAACTTAAAATACAACTTTCTGTATATGTATTGAACATAAAAACAATGGCTTTATTATAGAAAAAGATAGCAACGAAATTACATTGGCATCTTTCCGCCTTGACAGACGATAGTTTGGTACATTGTGCTTCAAAAAGGCTTAATAACTACGACCCATGCGGTGACGAGTGTGGCTGGTAAGGTCAATTCTTGCTGCAAATGTTTGCCCACAGTAGATGCATGTGAAAACATGGTCATTTCCACCATTTCGCACCATCTTACGTCTCTCACGCTCTGTGTGTGCTTTATCTGCAATCATTTTCTCATTTGTCTTTATTCCATTTCTGATAGTTGCCCTCCATGCAACACGTTGAGCTGCGATTTGCTCCCAATGTGCATTATCAATGCCTGTATCAATCATGTCCCGCTTACACACATCTTTGTATCGTAGTAGAGGCCGACCCTGAGATCTCCTACCCGTCTGTAATTCACCAAAAAAGATGTCCTTTGGTATTCTACCATCATCCATCCTCCTAAGATGTCCTATCCATCTAAGTCTACGAAGACTGACCATGGAATACACCGTCACACAACCTGATCTTTCCAATACTTCAGTATTTGTGATTTTGTCTTGCCACTTAATACCAAGTATTCTTCGCAAACACCGCATATGAATGAAGCAACAAAATTCAGCAACAAAATACTAGAATGGAAAATGTTTAACCACGTTAATATACTAATACATTCAAATACATAACATGAGATGACACATGGGTGACCGTGCTGAGAGCAGACTCAGTCAATGCATTCAGAAAATGAACAATGTCTTAAACAATAAGTCGCTACAATTAAATTTCAGGAAGAGAGAACTGAAATGTGGCATGAAACATGTTTTGCCACATGCCAGTCAATCATGGGGCATGTTTTGTCACATGTCGGTGAATCACAGAACCTGTTTTGTCACATGTCAGTGAATCATGGACAATGTTTTGTCTCAGGTCAGTGAATCATGGACAATGTTTTGTCACATGTCAGTGAATCATGGAATCTGTTTTGTCACATGTCAGTGAATCATGAAAGCAGTTTTGTTACATGTTAGTGAAACATGGAACCTGTTTCGTCACATGTCCGTGAATAATGGAACATGTTTTGTCTCATGTCAGTGAATCGTGGAATCTGATTTGTCTCATGTCAGTGAATCATGGACAAAGTTTTGTAACATGTTAGTGAATCATGGAACCTGTTTCGTCACATGTCCGTGAATCATGAAACATGTTTTGTCTTAGGTCAGTGAATCATGGAACCAGTTTTGTCACATGTCAGTGAATCATGAACGTGTTTTGTCTCAGGTCAGTGAATCGTGGAACCTGTTTTGTCTCATGTCAGTGAATCATGGAACATGTTTTGTCACATGTCAGTGAATCATGGAACATGTTGTGTCACTTGTCAGTGAATCATGGAACATGTTGTGTCACATGCCAGTGAATCTTGGAACATGCTTTGTCACATGTCACTGAATAGTGGAACATGTTTTGTCACATGTCACTGAATAGTGGAACATGTTTTGTCACATGTCAGTGAATACTGGAACATGTTGTGTCACATGTTAGTGAATCATGGAACATGTTTTGTCTCATGCCAGTGAATCATGGAATCCCTTATTTGTCATATGCCAATGAATCATGGAACCTTTTTGGCACATGCCAGTGAATCAAGGAACCTCTTTTGTCACATGTCAGTGAATCACGAACTGTTTGATCTAATGAATGAATTGATGCATGGATGGACGAATCAATCATTCAGTAAATCAATCAGTCATTCAATAAGTGAATGAATAAGTACCATCTAATCTGCTAGGTGTATGAGTAGTACTTACTTTTCACTTGTGAGCTTTAATTCATAGGGTTCAATTGGTATTTTATGTGTTGAATACATTGGCATCGATGCGGTTAAGGAATCGCACTTGTGCATACCCTGTAAATCTTGGATGTTGCTGCAGAATTTGAGCGTTAATATTGACATTTAAAGAACCGAAAGCGAGTGTTTGGGTCAGGTAATGGGAAATCAGTAAGTACAATATGTAACTTTCATAAACATGTTTGTGTTGCCCTAGTTGTAACTCAGACATGTTTGCTTTATAACGATAAATTACATCAATGTAGTTTTCATAAGAAATGCTTGGAAAAAAAGCGAACAAGGCTTTGGCTACCAAAAACAACGCGCAACGGTGGTCAAAGGCGTCAGTTAGGCAGCGCTGAGTCATGGTGGTAGAGGAAATTCGTGAAGGAGAGGACAACAAGCGGGTGCAGAAGACTGTGCAAAAGCCTGATCAAGGTTAGTGGGTGTCATGGGAGGGGACTCTGCAGAGGTCCCTCATGTGGTGGAACGACATTTGGCGTTTGCCACCACTGAGAAAAGGCGTCGTCAGATCATTGTACGATCTCCTGCCATTAGCTGCTAACCTGGTCAGACGGCGTATCAATCAATAAATCAATCATGTGCCATGCCGGAAAGCGTGGGCGGTCATGACTGGCCATTTCACTCGATCACCAGCGTCGTGGATCAGCTCAGTGTTCCTATCTCGTCCATGCCATGTGGTCAAGCCATCCAGGTATTTTCCTCTCGGTCTTCCTCTTGGTCTATTCCCTTCGATCTTGCCAGTTGTCACTAAGTTCTCCAACCCATTTCTTCTCATAACATGTCCAAAACATTTTGACTGTCTACGTCTAATTTCTCTAATCAGCTTACGATGTTCATTTGTCTCCTGTAGTACTTGGTCATTGGTTTTTCTGTCTGTCCGTGGTATTCTTTGCATTTTCCCCAGAAACCACATTTCTGCAGCCATCAGATGCTTCTCAGCTTGACTGCTCATTGTCCAAGTTTCACATCCATACAAAAGAACAGGCTGTATGTATCCCCTCAATGTGACGCGTTTATTCTTCGGGAGACGCTGTTTAATGTTTTCCTGTGGATTATGTGGTGTTATTCTGTATTCGTTTATTGGAAGTGTTCAAGAGAAGCCACAGAAGGCAGGTGGTTAATGAAATTTTGAGGGCAGCCGACAGATATTTGTTGGTTATGGTCTCAAGTTTCGCGACGGCAGGCAGAGGATCTCTTTCGCAAGACAATGGCTGCGGTCACCCGACAAGTATGGTTACTGCCATAGAGGAAAGCAACGGCAAACTACCTCTTTAAAAGTGCCTAGTACATTATGATTCGCCTAAAGATTGATCATCGCAAGACAAGGACAGAGACATTAAAATTAGCAACATGGAATGGTAGGACGTTAAACGACCACGAAAAATTAGATAACATAAAACAAGAAATGGAAAGACAAAAAATTAATATTTTAGGGATGTGCGAAACGAGACAGGGTATATCCGACGTTAATTACTGGATATAGCAAACGCTACACGTCAACTATGTACGGACATTGGTGTAGCGGTTAGAGTGCCGCACTGACAATGTCATGAGCGATTAGGACCAGCTTTCGATGCCTGTGCTCGACGTTCGCTACGGGAAGGAATGACAGGACATTTATACCCACGTGCAATCAGAAAAGTTTGATGGCCATAACACATGGCATCATAACACATGACATCATAAAACATCGCACCATAACACATAACATCACAACACTTGACATAATAACACATCACATTACAACACGTCACAGATCACATCATAATACATCACATCATAACACATCAAAATTTTGAGAACAAATGTCTTAGAAGACTTCTAAACATCTACTGGACAGACTTCAGAACCAATGCGCAAATAAGACAAGAGACTAAGCAAGATACAGTATCCAATTTCATAAGAAGACGCCGTTGGAACTACATCGGCCATGTACTCAGAATGGACAAGTCAAGACTCCCCTACCAAGCCCTCATATGGTCACCAGTAGGGAAAAGAAAACGAGGAAGACCAAGAGAGAACCTGCGTAGAACCATCATTAGAGAAGGCTCATTCAATGGCCAAGTAAATATCCAAGATCTACATCAGGTAGCAGCGAACCGCCAGGCATGGAGAGTCAGGACTTCTGCCCTATGCACCGCCTTAGGCTCAAGAGGAAAAACTAACTAACTAATAACACATCACATCTTAACATCACATCATAACACATGACATCATAACACATCACACCATAACACACCACATCTTAACATCACATC
The DNA here is from genome assembly GCA_014155875.1 of Cepaea nemoralis. Taxonomy (NCBI): domain Eukaryota; kingdom Metazoa; phylum Mollusca; class Gastropoda; order Stylommatophora; family Helicidae; genus Cepaea; species Cepaea nemoralis. The sequence continues at coordinate 497,050 of JACEFZ010012626.1, read as the reverse complement.
ATAACATATGACATCATAACACATCACATCAAAAATCATCGCATCATAACACATTTTACAAGTCTCTAGCTGGCATGAGGAAACGCCACATCCTACAAGATTCCGTGTCCATGAACAAAACTACTTGTCAAACAAATATTAGTCTTAATGAGTTGATGACCAAAGACTGAACTACATGTCAACAACATTACAAATCTTTACAGGTTAATGTCCACTGACAAAATTACATGTCACGCAACAATTTCAATCTGTTTGTGTTAATGTCCACTGACAAAACCATATGTCAAGTAAACCGTACAGTCGTTATTCATTGTCGTTCATTGGCACCTTGCCGTCTTGACAGACGATAGTTTGTGCTTCAAAAAGGCATAATAACTTTTACCAATGGCGGTAGCGAAAGTGACTGACAAGGCCAATTCGCGCTATAAATGTTCGTCCACAGTGGGTGCATGTGAACACGTGGTCATTTCCACCATCATGCACCATCTTACGTCTCGCACGCTTGGTGTGTGACTCATCTGCAATAATTTTCTCCTTTGTCTTTATTCCATTTCTGATGTTTGCCCTCCATGCAACACGTTCAGCGGCGACTTGCTCCCAATGTGCATTATCAATGCCTGTATCAATCATGTTCCGCTTACACACATCTTTGTATCGTAGTAGAGGCCGACCCTGAGATCTCTTACCCATCTGTAATTCACCAAAATAGATGTCCTTTGGTATTCTACCATCATCCATTCTCCTAAGATGTCCTATCCATCTAAGTCTACGAAGACTGACCATGGAATAAACCGTCACACAACCTGATCTTTCCAATACTTCAGTATTTGTGATTTTGTTTTGCCCCTTAATACCAAGAATTCTTCGCAAACACTGCATATGAAAGCTGTTTAAACGTTTCTCTTGGTGTAAGTAAGTTGTCCAAGCTTCACTGCCATAAATAAGAGTACTAAGGACACAGGCTTGATAGACAAGGACTTTTGTTTTGGCAGTAAGCTTCCTGTTCTCCCACACTCTTTTTCTAAACCTGTTCATTGTTGTTGCTGCGTTACCAATCCGGATGTTGATTTCTCTATAGCACAAAGCCTGGGCTAAAATATAAAGATCATGTGTTGCCCATGCAGCATGATCCCTCTCTCGGCCTGCTAGTTCACTCCATAGGAAAGGTAACACCTCTACATCTGGAACAAGACAAGCTGCAGAAGCTGCCGGATCAGCAAAGCAATGCTCTAACTGTCCGCCTGTCGGAGCTTCGATTCTAGACCAGCTGCCAACCAAGGCTTAGGGTCTGGTTTGCCCTACCATGACATTTTGTCATTAGGTTGCATTTCCTCGCACCAGGGTAAGGCTTGTACCCTCCCAATTGCGCTCTTCCGCCCGAAGCCGTTGGCATAATGTGGGGTGTCGGGTTTGGTAAGCACCGCCCAACGTTCGGTGCTAACAGAAACCAGGTAGTACCGTCTACTGTCATACGGTAGCTCAGTCATATCTGACTAGACCTGACACCATGTATGAACGAGCCCTTGACTTTATTGTAATATAACCTGAATATAATATTTCCATTTGTATCTCGGTCACACTATGTGGATTACGTGTTCACATGTTCCCAGTGATACAAAGGAGAGACGATTGGTGTCATTGCAGCGATTTATAACATGCCATTACCATAATGATATCATGGCATTGTTAAGCCATATCCCGGGTCAGAGATTAGAGGCTGTGGCAGTGTTCAGCAAGTGAACACTGGAACTTAAAAAAATGGATACTTTTCACACAACGTGAAAAAAACGTTGGAGTCTCACTTCCCAAGTGACAGGAAGTGGGGTCCAGAAAAGGGAGTGTACGATTTGGTTTCGTGCAGCGCGGACCATGTCAAGTTATAGATAATAGAGTGATGGCCAATAATGCACCACTCTTTTAAAGAACTAGATTGTGTTTAGAAAATATTATGTAGAAGTATTGTCGAATATCTGAGTTGTATATTGGTGATGTCAATTCTAGTCTGTATAGAATAATATACATCTACAACTACATCTGGCGTTTGAGTCGAATACTGTTCGAGTTCACTATTGTTCAGTTATGTCGAGTGGCGTTTTGTAGTGAGTCCAGTAATGTGTGGAGGTTTAAAGAATAACTATCAGCTAAGTTATATGCTGAGAAAATGACATTGATGCGGACTGGGGAAAAGAGAAGAATTAGTCATATTCCTTATTGGACACGAGCAGCAAGAAAGAAAAAAGTGTCTACGAAAGTCGGCCTGCAATCTGGCGCTTGTAGCATATATTTTTCTTCCGTTAGGACACTAGCGATTTTCACGCAATGTAGACGGTCCAAAATGTTTTTAGTATGGCAGATGATTGCCTGATATAAAGCACAAATTGACGGGTGACATTTGACAACACAATACGCGGTCACGGTCAGGGGTGACATTAATGACATATTTACATGACATCGGCATCTTCGATGCTGTTAGAAGTGTTCTTTTGATGAGTGACTATTGTTGGTGACATTAATGACATATTTACTTGACATCGGCATCTTCGATGCTGTTAGAAGTGTTCTTTTGATGAGTGACTATTGTTGGTGACATTAATGACATATTTACTTGACATCGGCATCTTCCATGCTGTTAGAAGTGTTCTTTTGATGAGTGACTATTGTTGGTGACATTAATGACATATTTACTTGACATCGGCATCTTCGATGCTGTTAGGAAGTGTTCTTTTGATGAGTGACTATTGTTGGTGACATTAATGACATATTTACTTGACATCGGCATCTTCCATGCTGTTAGAAGTGTTCTTTTGATGAGTGACTATTGGTGCTGTCTTGGAAATTGCAAATGGCGTCGCCAAGGTGACTTTCAATTCTGGTGCTCCTGTTTCACAATCGGAGATCCCCCAACTCTAGCATCCTGGCATAACCCACCCATTTGTCGTGGTCTATTTGTGGAGAGTTGCCTGTCGAAATTCACAAAGCACTAATTCCGTAGCTTCAGCGACGACCCTCAGGAGTCAAGACCTGCTCTCGTAAACCGAATGATGGGGACGGGAATCGAACCGAGAACCTTCGGATAGCAAGGCAGGCGGCTTAACCACTTCACCACAGAGGCTGAGATTACGTATACAAAATGATTCAAACTGGTGTGTAAAGACTGACCTCGTTTAGCGTTACTCTACATTGTGGAAAGTTCCCAAATGCAAATCCTTCACTCGAAACTTCGAATGACCCAAGGCAGTCTTCGTCTCCTTGAAGATCTCCACACGAGATGTTAGTCAAATTCTCAACATTGAACTCTCTTGGCCTGTAGTAACAACACACGGGGATAACAATGAGAGATACGTGCCACTAATGTATATTGTGTATGTATTTGTGCGTGCCTGCGTACGCGAGCGCGTATGTTTTTCTGTGTACCTTCATTCAATGCATGATATAAAGTAAAATCATTATTTGGCGGGTTAATGCAGTAAAACCCGGCAATCCATCTGGAAAACCGAAACAATGGGTCATGATATAAAGTAAAATCATTATTTGGCGGGTTAAGGCAGTAATTCCCGGCAATCCATCTGGAAAACCGAAACAATGGGGATCTGTCAGACCTCTTTGTGTTCTGTCGTTGACCCATGTACCAAAACCCTTGTGGCTTGACTGGGTAGGGGTACCCCTTGACCTTCCTACTCTGTTCTGACCACAACATCAGTATGGTTCGTCTACCGGACCCCCACAGACCCTGGACTCCACCTGTCCCACATACCATTACCCTAGGGACACTTACCCTTAGGGGGCTCAGTCCAGAAGACACACATAATCTCAAGTAAAGGCATGGTAACAAAGGGAGATTTATTATACAAAATCGTCCAGACAAGAAGGATGGAGATCGGGATAGAGAGTAGGTATATGTACCGCTAGACATAAGAGTGTATAAAAATCAGGGATGATCCTAGTATCATCCTAGGGCAAGCGAGATTCTGTCGTGTGCGTACGTCCGGTCGACATCGAGATCTCACCGGGATCCCTCCATGCTATAACTGATTTGAAAGTTGTGGTAGCTCCCGGTACCATCACAATTCCACTTTGATCAACACTCTGGAATAGTCAGTCTCAGCTGCGACAATAGGATCTTGGTTCTGACACAATTTAATGTCAGTGCGTCACCCGGTGACGGAGCGGACACGTGTTTGATTCACTAGCCAATGTCAGACTGAGGAAACCCTATAGCATGAGGCATCTCCCTGGGAAGCAGTATACGATGAACAAATACGGTTGACCTCGGAAGCTCTAACTGGTGTCCCAATGTTCAAAGTGACCCGTTCAGGATTTGTGCAGTAAGTATAAACTCCATCGCCACAGATATGGTGACTGTCAATGTTATTGGCGGCTAATTGTGTGACAGGTCGGACCCCACCTGGGTCTGACCACCAAGAGTAAAGGTCTTCTGGAAGATCACACAAATAAAGTCATTCAAGACGCTGCTATGTTTTTTTTTGACGTCATGTGTACAATAGCAAAGCCTTTCCTAAACTCGGAATATCAGCAGCAGAGTTGATCCATAAAACCAAAAACCGAGATATGTGGAGAGCCATCAACACCTATACCAGCTGGCAGGGCACTTGATTATGATGACACGAGGCATAATAAAGGGGGATTTATAACTGTTGTTTCATAGAACGCACGAAGAAGATAGAAGATAACTGCGCATCTGCTGTCCAGTCACAAAGGATAGTGCACTAAATAGGACTGGTCTTAGGTAGTAATGGTTTACATTAGTTTGTAACAATAATATCAGACGTAACAGGCTGTATTGTGGTATATTGGAGGTGTTAATGTGCAGCAGTGTTATTCAATAAGGGCATGTCAGGAGTACATAGTTGGTCCAGGCCATACAAGTTTAGGTTTGTAGAAGTAGAAGAGGGTGATATAAATTACTTCTTCTTCTTCTTCTTCTTCTTCTTCTTCTTCTTCTTCTTCTTCTTCTTCTTCTTCTTCTTCTTCTTCTTCTTCTTCTTCTTCTTCTTCTTCTTCTTCTTCTTCTTCTTCTTCTTCTTCTTCTTCTTCTTCTTCTTCTTCTTCTTCTTCTTCTTCTTCTTCTTCTTCTTCTTCTTCTTCTTCTTCTTCTTCTTCTTCAGCCTTCCGAGCCATTGAGGTTCTTTGCTGCAGATACAATCCGTCTCTATTCGTCTCTCTGGTTGACCTTCTCTTGCCAGTCGTTGATTCCAAGTGTTTGTAGGTCTGTATATATATATTATCTCTCCACCGTCTTCTTGGTCTACCTCGAGGTCTACGGTCATTTATGTCCTGAGTGTAAGCGAGTTTTGTTTCCCTGTTATCTTCCATTCTTTCTATATGCTCCAGCTATTGCAGTCTATTAGCCTTGATGATACCAGTGATTAGCGGGGACTTAAACAGATCATACATGTCTTTGTTGCTTCTTCTTTTCCACTCTCCACTTTGTGTATCCCTAATGGGCCAAAGCAGCATCACCTCTTCCATTCAGTTTCCATTGCTTGAGTGGTTGTCAAATGATACTAAAATATAGAAAAGCTCAAAGTTATTTATAATTTCATTGTTGGTAATATCTGTTGTGAGCTTACTACATGTTGTGTATTTCTATTATTATTAATATTGTTATTGTGTCAGGTCTTAGTCAGATATGACTGAGCTACCGTATAACAGTAGACGGTATTACCTGCTTTCTGTTAGCGCCGAACGTTGGGCGGCGCTTATCAAACCTGAAACCCACATTGTGCCAACGGCTTCGGGCGGAAGAGCGCAATTGGGAGGGTACAACCCTTACCCTGGTGCGAGGAAATGCAACCTAAAGACAAAGTGTCATGGCAGGGCAGACCAGGCCCTAAGCCTTGGTTAGCGGCTGGTCTAGGATCGAAGCTCCGACAGGCGGACAGTTAGAGCATTGCTTTGCTGATCCTGCAGCTTCTGCAGCTTGTCTTGTTCCAGATGTAGAGGTGTTACCTTTCCTCTGGAGTGAACTAGGCAGGCCGAGAGAGGGATCATGCTGCATGGGCAACACATGATCTCTATATTTTAGCCCCGGCTTTGTGCTATGGAGAGGCAATAACTCCATCCCTTACAAACTATCGTCTGTCAAGACGGAAAGGTGCTAATGAATGGGCCAAAGATGCGTCTTAAGACTTTATTCTCAAAGGTTTGTAACAAGGCTTCGTCTCTTTTAGTTGTACTCCAGGTTTCAGAGTCATACAGCACAACTGGTCTGATCAGTGTTTTGTATATTGTGATCTTGGTGTTACGAGATAGCGCATTTGATTTACCTCTACTTATCTTTTTTTTAATGTTGCATATCCCTTGTAGGACGTGGCAGTGAACACCAGCATTTTTCAGCTGCTGTTGATGCACTAGGGAAATTTTACGTTCAGTAGTCTACCATTGCTTTCTGAACGACAGGCTCCCATACCAACACGTTATAACACAACGCGACACGGTCTGCTGCACAAATCATTCGCGGCTGCGTTTCGAACGCCTGGTAAGCGGCTCACGAACCGCGTTCGCAAGCCTTTGGCCACGGAGACAGGCATACATGAATCATGGTGCTACTTATCTACAAGACTAGAAATGCATATGTATGTGTGTGCTGCATTTGATAGTTAAATGTGTTTATAGCTGGGCAAATCAGATCTAATCTTTCATAACTGGGTTGTGTCGCATCTGTATATGATAGTTCCACTGAATTTTAGACATTATATAACTGAATACTGTACTATATGGACATTCAGGACAGGCAGAGAATATCGCAGTAGAAGGTAGTCAGTTAAAACATCAAGTATTGTTCTGTGATAGCGATGGCACATGTGAGGTGGATGGTAAAGTTGGTTATTTGATGATACAACATTGATTGTTGCATTTAACAATTGAAGAGTTAATCACCATCAAGAATTAAATAGGGAACTAATAGGCACTTATTACTTGTGTGAGTGGCACCTTTCCTTCTTGACAGACGAAAGCATGTGGATTGGAATTTGGCCAAAATCCCATCACACAATGCCTGGGAATTGGTTCAGAGAACATGTGTTGCCCATGCAACATGTTCCCTCTCTCGGCCTTGCTTTGTTTACTACAGAGGAAAGGATAACCAGTACGTCTGGAACAAGGTAGGCTGCAGACGTTGGCGGCTCAGCGTCAAACCTCCAAGAGCCGGAGGCGAGTCTCACCTTCAAGAGCAGAAGGTGAGTGGTGGCCAGACCCTCGTATCCGTGGGACTTGACTTAGAGGCATTCAGCCATATCCCGCTGTAGAGGGCCTTAAAGTATGTGTCTGGACCTGTTTGAGCGTGTACACCTATCTATAGTAAGTGTCAGGACCAATGCAAGCGTGTACTACCGTCAGACTCCTTGCCTGACTCTGCGGATCTCGCGATTAGCGAAAATAGGCCCGCCGGAGATATTGCTCGTCTCTTGCGAACAAATCTTCCCACCTGAATAAAATAAAAGAAACGATAAAAGTGGTGGTATTTCAATTGCGCTAGCGCTCCCACCTATGATTACACCCTTCATGTGTCTTCACAAAGTCGGACTAGAGACAAGCTCAACAGGGTCTTCTTTCCCCTCTGATTCTAGTGGACAATGACTGTAATGTCAGAGTTCTCCTGGGCTTTGTTGGTGTTGTAATTATCCCTGTTTAAGTGTGACATCATTGTAAAGCTGTCTTAGTTTTGTTGGTGTTGCAATTGTTTGTAATCAATTTTCCCTTTAGTTTTGTCTGTATAAAGTTTCGCTTGTTATCATGTCTTATTTTTGTCAGTGTCTATGTTCTTCCTTTTTAAATATCACATCGTTTGTTAAGCTGTCTTAGTTTTGTTGGTGATACGTTTCTGGTGTTGCAATTGTTTGTAACCACTGTTCCCTTTAGTTTTGTCGGTATTAAGTTTCGCTTGTTATCATGTCTTATTTTTGTCAGTGTCAATGTTCTTCCTTTTTAAATGTCACATCGTTTGTTAAGCTGTCTTAGTTTTGTTGGTGATACGTTTGTTTCTGTCTAACTTTCCCTGTAGCTATTTTGTCGGTGTAATGTTAGCTTTGTAAGGTGTCTTAATTTTGTCAGTGTCAAAGTTCTTCCTGTTTAAGTGTCACATCTTTTGTAAAGGTGTTTTGCTTTTTCTTAAGTGTGATATTCTACTCAGTTTCTTCTTCTTTGCGTTCATCCGGAGTGATTTTTTCAGATGTGATTGCGGTGTGTCTGGTTAGGCACCCTCGGGTCGAAACCCTCAGGTCAACACATCCGACTTTTAGCGTGCATTTTTGGCCAGGTTAGCAATCCTGGGAGACTCTCACTTTTGTGGTACCGTCCACATCTCAGCTGGTCTAGTTGGAACAGTCGAAGACTACACGGTCATCCCTCAAGTGAAGGCAGGGACAGTCCATAGCATTTTCCGCCATCCTGGGTGGCTTCCATAATTGCAGAGCCGGCACATAACGCTCTGGTGCTGGGTTTACCGAGGGAATCGTCACGTCCTGCTCATGGCTGTTTTAATTCCTCACTTCAATATATTGGGCATTTCGCTCGCCCTGGGCCGTTCCTGCACAAACCAGTCAGCTCTGCGGTTGGTTTCCACTAAGCGAGTTTTCGGACATGTGCTTGTCCCTGTACCCATCAGAGCTGTTCCAGGCACGGCGGACATTCGGAAAACTACCTAGTCAGAGCTGTTCCGAACAAGAGCGGCATTCGGAAACTAGGTAGTCAGAGCTGTTCCTAGCACGGGAGACATTCGGACGAGACATTTCACTCGGACGTAAATGCGTAGTGTCAATTTTTAGTTTGCCACCCGTAGGACGACACTTCCGACTTCCGGCGGGCATTTTTTAGTGAGGTTAGCCTTCCTCTGGTTTCGAGACACGTTAGACTGTTGTAATGTCACCCACATCTCAGCTGGTCAAGATAGAACGATCAACGATATCGTGGTCTGCCCTCAAGGGAAGGCAGGGGCAGACCATGGGCATTATCTCGCTATCCAAGGAGGCTTCCATAATTGCAGAGCCGGCACATATTGCTCTGAGACTGGGCTCACCCAAGGAGTTTCCACGTCCTGCTCATGGCTGCTTTAGTTCCTCACTTCCATGTGTTGGGCATCCCACTTGCCACTGATCGCTCAATCACACACCAGGAGCGGTCAGACTGCGAGTGACATCCACTCGGTAAGCTTTTGCTTGTGACTTCAGACCACGCAATAGGTTCGCTCGCCGTGCGTTCCATTTCGCGTTGATGAGACATTCTTCCACTTTTGTCTACACTCTCTATGAGTTAGATACAGACAGTTTCCGTAACCCTTCGACTGGGGCACTTTTCTGACTTTTTTGTACTCGCTCACGAGGTAGGCTACATGTGCTGCCGGCTCAGCACCTTACCTTCGTGCAGCAGTGAACGGGAAACGGCCAGGCCCCTTCATCCGGGAAACTCTCATATCCCCCAGCTGGGAGCCTTCGAACATGTATCAGACCTGAGCATGTAGCTTGCTCAGTATCATGTTTCTATTTTCCGGTAGACGGGTATCAGCCTGGCTCTAAGATCCGAGGGTTTGTGGCTTAGAGGCGTTCAGCCACAGCCCTCGACAGGGAGCCTTAAGAGCTTTGTCCGGACCAAGAAATTCTGCCTTTGTGCACCTCATTTAAATTTTGACTGCTATCCTCAGTCTATGCCTGCAGAGCAGCAGGTTGTGTCTCTCTTAGTCTGGTCCCTATCCCATAAGCTGTCCGATATGTAATTTTTCACCCATCGGCAAGCAAATGGGGTCTATGGGACACGCAAGCTCCCCCACCACGTCAAGGTGGAGACACATCGGGGGAGAGATCCTCGTTAAAGGGTTTAAAGTGTACTCATTCCAATTACGGGGCCTCGATAGAGTCCCGTATTGTTATTTTTCGTCACTACCTCCCCGTGCCGGGAGTGGGTAAGTTGCGCGCCTGCTGCCTTCCTTGGATGTGGTAGCCGTTTCTCATGCTCCCTCTCCGGAATCGAACCCTGATTCCCCGTTACCCGTTACAAACATGGTAGGCATGTCACGTACCATCGACATTTGATAGGGCAGACATTTGAAAGATGCGTCGCCGGCACGTAAGGCCATGCGATCAGCACAAAGTTATCCAGAGTCACCAGTGGGAACGCCGCGCCCCGCGAAGGGCAACGACGATTGGTTTTGAACTAATAAAAGCGCTCTTTCCGCGAGGGTTGGAGCTTGGTAAGCATGTATTAGCTCTAGAATTGCCACAGTTATCCAAGTAGGATCGTGTCATCTAAGGAACCTCGACTGATTTAATGAGCCATTCGCGGTTTCACCGTGAGACAGTGTGAACTTAGACATGCATGGCTTAATCTTTGAGGCAAGCATATGACTACTGGCAGGATCAACCAGATATCTATCGGACAGACGGACTATTCACGCACACGCAAGCCAAGAGTAGCATCGCTAAAGCGCGCCCTCCCGGTACAAGGTGATACATGCAAAACCACTGGACGCCTACCGACGAGCTTACAAGCTACGCCGGCAGGACTAACCGAAAAAAAAGCTATACCAGCTTACTGACTGCAGGCCCACTACTCATCGAGAGAGAGTGGGCGCTTATCGAGACTTTGCCGAACGGTCGTACAAATTTTGCTCTTTTGCCCGCTCAAACCACGACCCTGGCTGCACGATGCGGTTACATTCTTGAAACGCCTGCCTCGCTAACTCACGTTGGCTGGGAAGATCCCATTTTGGTGCGCCTCACACAGCCATCCGAGACAACGAACGCTAGACGCGGAACTGATCTAGCGAACCAGACCAGCCCCACTTCTACTCAGTTTAATTGTTTAACTATTCAGCTGTTATGGTGTACCCGACAGTCCTGACCTAGATTGAGGACAAGAGGCCTGGTTATTTGCTACCGACTACTAACTGTTAATGTTTGATTTTAGACTGCAGTTGTTTTTAGTGTCTAATTTTATGCTTCATTGTTTGCATGAACATTAGTTTTCCCTGAAGTTGTAGGATTTGATCAATAAAGCCCTTTTCTGTTATTCGTGATTTGTTAGTGTAATCTGTGATAGTTCTGCATGCTCACAGCTGCTATAACCACCTATCAGTATAATCCAATTATTGGTTGGGAACATAAATAATAGTTCCAGCCTCCGTTTCTGGAATTCTGGAACATTTTCTTTCTTTTTACTTTCCCTGGGCTGGTTAGTTGGGGGAAGTGAGAAGTTTCCTCTCTTTTTCTCTTTGGCCTGAGCGCAGTTAGCCTCTACCTCACATCAGAGTAAAAGTATAGCAGTAATTTACTCTACTATTAAATTTCCCTTGGGTTCATATGTATATAGGTAGGTGCCTTGCCGTGTTGCCATTCGATAGTTTGTTACATTGTTCTTCAAAAAGGCATAATAACTACAACTCATGGCGGTAGCGAATGTGACTAATCAGACCAATTCGCGCTGTAAATCAGTTATCAGTTGGAGTATCGTCATTGCACTCCGGACAGGTCCATGGGTGCTCAGATCCCTCCCCTCAGCAAATGCATCAGCACCCGGTGGCTAATAGTGCCAGTTCTGTGTTGGTTGACTAGGCCCCTCGTTTTCCCGATGTACCTCTCGTGTCTGGCCGTGCCAATTCTTACTCCTAAGTCTCTCATCCTGGACAACGATGTGGATTAACTGACGTCAAAGTCCTCTGTTCTCGACATCTCTTTAAGGATGTTAATAACATCGGCACGATCCATTGGCTGGCCATCTGCAGAGGATACAGAGCCAGCCAGTTAATCAGCTCGTTCATTTTCCCTCGACTCCCTCATGTACCGGGACGAAGGTGAAGGTGACCCTACGGACAACGGACTTCCGCAGCGAATATGTAAATGTTCGTCCACAATTTATGCACGTGAACACATGGTAATTTCCACCATCACGCACCTTCTTACATCTCACACGCACAGAGTGTGACCTACCTGCAATCATTTTCTCCTTTGTCTTTATTCCATTTCTGATCTTTTCCCTCCATGCAACACATTCAGCGGTGACTTGCTCCCAATGTGCAATATCAATGCCTGTATGAATTATTTCCCGCTTGTATTTGTATCAAAGAATACCATGGACAGCCAGAAAGACCAATGAACAAGTCCTTCAAGAAACAAATGAAGATCGTAAATTGATTAGAGAAATTAGACGTAGACAGTCAAAATTTTTTGGGCATGTTATGAGAAGAAATGGATTGGAGAATTTGGTGACAACTGGTAAGATCGAGGGGAACAGACCAAGGGGAAGACCTAGAAGCAAGTACCTGGATGGCTTGGACTTGTGGCATGGTCGAGACAGAAACACGGAGCTGATCCACGACTCTGGTGATCGAGTGAGATGGCAGAACATGACCGCCCACGCTTACCGGCATGGCACATGATGGATGGATGGATTTGTATCAAAGTAGAGGCCGACTCCGAGATCTCTTTGTTTTAATTTGCATATCCCTTACAGAACGTTGCATTCAACACCGGCATTTTTCAGCTGTTGTTGATGTTCTTGCCAAGATTACGCTCAATAGTTTGCCATTCCTTTCTGAGCGACCGGCTAACATACCCCGTAAGTAACAAACGCGACGCGATCCGCTGCCGATTCTTGCGCAGCTAATTTCCTCACGTGGATATACGGGGTTATGGAGAAAGTCGTTAACTTCTTCGCCAGGGAGTCCGGCTAACTGTCATTCGCCAAAAAATATGTCCTTTGGTATTTTTCCATCACCCATCCTCCTAATGTGTACTATCCATCTTAATCTACGAAGACAAAGCATGGAACAAACCGTTACACAACCCGATCTTTCCAAAACTTCAGTATTTCTGATTTCGTAATTCCGAGACCGGTTAAGACCAGGGATGGAGTTATACCTCTCCATATCACAAAGCCGAGCTGAATTGTAGAGACCATGTGTTGCCCATGCAGCATGATCATTCTCTCAACCTGCCTAGTTTACTCCCGAAGTAAGGTAACACCAATATCTTTGGACCAAGACAAGCTGCAGATGCTGCCAGACCAGCAAAGCAATGCTCCAACTGTCCGCCTTCTGGAGCTTAGATCCTAGACAAGTTGCCAACCAAGACTTAGGGCTTGGTATACCCTTCCATGACATTTAGTCTTTAGGTTGCATTTTCTCGCACCAGGATAATGCTTGTACCTTCTAAATTGCGCTCCTCCACCCGAAGCCGTTGGCACAATGTGAGATGTCGGATGTGTTGAGCGCCGCCCAACATTTGGCGCTAACAGAAAGCAGGTCTTACTGTCTACGGATATATCAATATGATTTACTGACTGGCACTTTGCCGTCTTGACAGACGATATACCAACATACCGTCTACTAATTTCTTACTATGTGTGTGTCGTTTTGTCATCGATCACGTCCAAACAAATTCAAACGTCTGTACAGAAGGACTACTAACTTGTATTTAGTATAGTCTGTGAAGTTATGAATTTTCAGAGAAACTGTATCCTCGATGCCATCTTTAAGAACAGCCAAAGTGAAAACTCTGATCATTCCATTGGCGGCCTCTTCCACAAAAACAACTGGGTCCTATATCAAAATAAGAATACATATTATATAAAACTAACATACACACTTAATAAAGGGTTATGTTTAATTAATGTGGGGGTTTTGAAAATGTTGCCGTTCCAAGTTTTGTATTTACCATTTATGTTGCGTGAATTCACAGAGAGTAAATACAAAACTTGGAATGGCAATATTAAAAAAAAAAAAAAACCCAGTCATTAAAAATACACTGGATATGTGTACAGGATGTGTTGTTAATGACTGCGCAGTGTTTGACAATATTGAAAGTCTAAGTTTTATATTTACCTGGATATTTTTTTTTGTTGCGCTCGCTCTCTTTTTGAACACAAGCGTAGTCCACACACACTTTTTATAGTAGTGATAAACTGAATTTTGCGTGTTGGTTAGCTTTACCTATTAACAGTGTTCCACGCCATTAGGCGAACCCACTCCGACTTCAGAGAAGAGTTTTAATGTGTTTTTTGTAAGATTTGCTCATTATTTGTTTTCCCTGTCCATGGTATTTTTTGCATGTTCCCCAGAAACCACATTTGCACTGTCGGTAGATGTTTCTCAGCTTGTCTGCTCATCGTCCACTTTTCCCATCCATTTAGAAGTACAGTCTGGGCTGCGATGAGTTAATCCATAGGTACAGTCTATCTGATTAACTGTCCGTTTGTGTCTGTCTCCCTATAGTTCTAAAGCTGTGGTTCTCAACCTTTTTTGGCCCGTGCCCCCCTTCACCATATTTTCAGAACGACATTCCCCCTTCGTATTTCCTACCTAAAAAATTTGGCCTATGCCCCCCTTCACCATATTTTCAGAACGTCATCCCCCCCTTTCGTATTTCCTACCTAAAAATTTGGCCTGTGCCCCCCTTCACCATATTTTCAGAACATCACCCCCCCCCCCCTTTCGTATTTCCTACCTAAAAATCCCCCCTCCTGTCCCTACACAGTATACGTAATAATGGAAGCACATACCAAAACAAGTCTAGACGTCCACATAAAACGTGATTTGTGGGTCTACTTACTTTATAAAATGAATTTTAGAAGGGGTGAGACTTACAGAACCGTAAAGTATGAAGAGAAAAACAATATCAAGTAATCGGTTCTTATATTAACGCAATCTTGAAATAATCTTCATCCCCCCGCCCCCCCGGAAACCCTAAAAATTCCCCCCCCCCCCGGGGGGGGGGGAATTCCCCACCGGTTGAGAACCACTGTTCTAAAGCATCACCAGCTCTAGGTACAAAACCATATCTGGTTGGAATTCATTCTGACAAGATGTCTGAGTCACTTCACGCCTGTCCGTAAATAATAGATGCTGATAATGATGATATTATTGTAATTAATGATGTTTACAAAGACGGATTTTGAAATGAAATGCTATACAAGCATGTTAGAATATCTTGGATAAAAATAATACTGACATTAAACAAGATTTGAACATTGACGAAAATTGACACATACATAGCGTCATGTCTGGGAAACTGAAATAGTTTGGCCACATTACAATTCACAGTGACATAGAAATAGCAGTAATGGAAGGTGGGGTGTCTGGGGTTGACGCACACGACGTTAGACACGTGATATTGAAGACACTCTGGGTGTGGTAATGAAATGAGGAAGGGGAAATCGCGAATGTTTGAATCTTTCCTTGAGGTCGGGGTGAGACGAGCGTTCTAGAAAGGACATGCTAAACACTGACAATATCATCAACAAGTGCCCTGCCAGCTGGTGTAGGCGTTCATGGCTCTCCACAGATCTCGGTCTTTGGTTTTCTGGATCAACTCTGTTGCTGATATTCCTCCATGCCACCGTCTCAGTCCATCCAGCATAATTTCTTTTGATCTGCCTCTGCCTCTCTTCCCCTCGATCTTTCCAGTTGTCACTATGTTCTCCAATGCCTCTCTTCTCATCATATGACCAAAGAAGGATGTTTGACTCTTTCTTATTGTTGTATATAATGTTCTAGTTTCATTAGCCTGTTTCAGGCAGTCGTCGTTAGTTACTTCTTCTTCTTCTTTTCGTTCATCCGGAGTGTTTTTTCAGATGTGATTGCGGTGTGTCTGTTATGCGCCCTTGGGCCGAAACCCGTAGGCCAACACATCGACTTTAGCGTGCATTTTTGACCAGGTAGCATTCCTGGGAGACTCTCACTTTTGTGGCGTCATCTACAACCATGCTGGCCAAGGTGGAACGGTCGAAGACAACGGTCATCCCTCAAAGGAAGGCAGGGACAGTCCATAGCATTTTCCGCCATCCAAGGTTGCTTCCATAGTTGCAGGGCCGACACATAACGCCCTGGATCTGGGCTCACCGAGGGAGATCGTCACGTCCTGCTCATGGCTGCTTTAAATCCTCACTTCAATATATTGGTCATTTCGTTTCCCCGGGTCATTCCCGCACAAACCAGACAGGTTTGCAGACGGCATCCACTCAGCGAGTTTTCGTACATGTGCTTGTCGTTGCGCCCATCAGAGCTTTTCCAGGCTCAACAGACATTCGGAAAAACTACCCAGTCAGAGCTGTTCCGAACAAGAGCGACATTCGGAAACTAGGTAGTCAGAGCTGTTCCTAGCACGAGAGACATTCGGACGAGACATTTCACTCGGACGTAAATGCGTAGTGTCAATTTTTAGTATGCCACCCGTAGGACGACACTTCCGACTTCCAGCGGGCATTTTTTAATGAGGTTAGCCATCCTCTGGTTTCGAGGCACGTTGGACTGTTAAGATGTCGCTAACATCTCAGCTGGTCAAGATAGAACGATGAACGACATCGTGGTCGGCCCTCAAGGGAAGGCAGGGGCAGACCATGAGCATTCCCTCGCTATCCAAGGGGGCTTCCATAATTGCAGAGCCGGCACATATTGCTTGCTCTGTGACTGGGCTCACCCGAGGAGTTGCAACGTCCTGCTCATGGCTGCTTTAGTTCCTCACTTCCATGTGTTGGGCAACTCGTTTGCCACTGATCGCTCAGGCACACACCAGGGACGGTCAGACTGCAAGCGACACCCACGCTTTTGACTTCGGACCACGCAATAGGTTCGCTCGCCGTGCGTTCCATTTTGCGGCATTGAGACGTTCTTCCACTTTTGTCTACACTCTCTATGAGTTAGATACAGTTTTCGCAGCCACTTTCTTCGACTGGGGCACTTTTTGACTTTTTGTACTCGCTCACGAGGTAGGCTACTTGTGCTGCCGGATCAGCACCGTACCTTCGTGCAGCGGTGAACGAGAAACGGCCTGGCCTCTCATCCGGGAATCTCTCATATCCCCCAGCTGAGAGCCTTAGAACTTCTATCCTACCTGAGCATGTAGCTTGCTCAGTATCACGCCCTTATTTTTCAAGAGGTGGCTATCGGCCCGGCTCTCAGGTCCGAGGGTTTGTGGCTTAGAGGCGTTCAGCCACAGCCCTCGACAGGGAGCCTTTAGTGTTTTGTCCGGACCAAGAACTTCTGCCTTTGTGCGCCTGATATAAATTTTGGACTGCTATCCTCAGTCTCACCTGCAGAGCAGCAGGTTCTGTCTCTCTTAGTCTGGTCCCTATCCCATATGCTGTCCGATATGTAGTTTTTCACCCATCGGCAAGCATATGGGGTCGATGGGACACGCAAGCTCCCCCACCACGGCAAGGTGGAGACACATCGGGGGAGGTCGTTAGTTACTCTGGCAGTCCAAGGAATTCGCAACATTCGTCTCAAAAACCACATCTCTGTTGCTTCTAATTTCTTCTTAAGTTGTCCATTTACATTCCAAGATTCACTGCCATACAGCAAAACTGGTTCTACATAGCATTTCAGCACTCTCTTGACAATGTATCAACGTTATATATTTACACTCATCATCATCATCTACCCTCTCTTCTCATCATTTGACCAAGAAAGCTGTTTGTCTCTTTCTTATTTGTTGTTTATAATGTTCTAGTTTCATTAACCTCATTCAGGCTCTTTCGTCGTTAATTACTCTGGCAGCGCAAAGTTATCCATAATTTGTTCTTCTACGTTCCAAGATTCCCTGACACACAACTAACCAGGTTCTATGTTGTATTTCAGCACTATCTTTCTTACATACAGTGAAATAACTTATTGTATAATATATACGTTATTACTTTAGAATGTTAGAATGAGAGTGCTGAAATGCTATATATTTACAGTAAACATCATATTAAAGCTGCATTAATACAGCTGTGTTTGATTAGCCAATACTATAACAATGAATGTTCTTGTAATTGTGTTCTATATTTTAGCTTGAAGGAATTATCTTTTTTGCTGTATGATATGTTGTGTGTCTCCTGCATTACGCAATTGAGGAATATTCGAGAAAATAAATTGTGCAATCTTTTGTTCGTTTCTTCATTATCCAAACATAAAGATATTAAGAGAGCTAGTCACTGAGGACAACAAACAAAGAAAACAAAATCAGACAGTCTACTTGCCGGCCGCAAACATTTTATGTCCACGGGTATAAGTCTGATTTGGACGAAGTCATGGTCATCTCCGGCTTCTTGTGTCTGTTCTTTGTTGTCGTAGTCACCGCCGAAATAGCTGACCAAGTCCAACACCTTCTTTGATGGTTCTGTTTTAGAGTAGAGATACGTAACACACATTATGTACTTGTTTTAATATAGTAAACCAAGCCCTAGGATGTCAACATTATGCTATTCATAAAAAAAGCACAACAATTGAGCCATTACTGAATCAGGCATCTGTAATAGCAAATAAGAAGACAAACTGCCAACATATAATAGCAGCGGAAATGAGGTTTCTGTGGAAAATGCAAAGAATATCACGGGGAGAAAGATACACCGATCAGACAGTCATTCAAACATACATTAAAGTCGTATATTGGTTATAGAAGGTCAACACTATCATCATGTGCCTTACCTGCATACGTAGTCGTGCATGTCTTTCCGCAGATCTCAGTACTTGGGCATCTGGATCAACTCTGCTGATGATATTCCCCCATGCCACCGTCACTGTCCATCCTGCATAATTCCTCTTGGTGGGCCTCTCCTTCTTTTCAAATAATTATGTCCTTTGTTGTGATATTCCTCAAAGCCTCTCTTCTCACCACATGCCCGAAGAATGCCGCTTCTATCTGTCTTATAGTTGTATATATTGTTCTAGTTTCACCAGACTCTTTCGAGCAATCAGTGTTCGATACTCTCGCAGTCGAAAAGAAATCTCAACATTCGTCTCAGGAACTAAATATCCGTTGCTTCCAGGTTGTTCCTAATTTGTTCATTAACGTTCTATGATTTCTCTGACTGACAGCAACATATGTTCTATACCAGTGGTTCTCAGCCTTTTTTGGCCCATACACCCCGTTACCATATGTTCAGAATGTCATCCCTCCACCCCTTTCGTATTTTCTCCCTATAACCCACCCCGCCCCAACCCCTACATAGTATACGTAAAAATGGAGGCTATATTTAATAACACATACTGGAACAAGTCTAGACGTCCACACAAAACGTGATTTGAGGGTCTACTTACGTTATAAAATGAATTTCAGAAGAGCTAGAAGTACAGAACTGTAAAGTATGGAGGGAAAAACAATATCAAGTAATCGTTTATTGTATTAAGACGATCTTGAAATAATCTTAATTCCCCCATGGAAACCCTAAAATTCCCCCTGGGGGTGGGGGGGGGAAATCCCCACCGGTTGAGAACCACTGTTCTATACAATATGTTAGCGCTCTCTTTCTTACATTCAGTGACAGCGACTTAGTGCATAAAATGCTTTTCATGAGAAAGTCGACATTTATGATATTTTGGACGTGTTCATAGAAATGAGCCTAAAATACAGCGACGACTAGGAAACTTGGTTGGGAAAGAGCAAGAGGAAGACGGAGCGGTTAATGTCTGCATGTCTGTATAACAACAGATCAGGACAAAAACCCAGAACAGATGGGAAACTGGTGTTCGTGTGAGACAGCCAATCATAACCGTCCACGCTGATCGGCATCGTACACAATGATAACAGACCACAGCAGAAGAAAGCAGCAAGGAAAATACTTGTACATCTGGACATTGCCAGCATTCTACAGATACCGTAGGAAGCTACAGGGCAATGGAAGAGATCTGTGGCCATGCTGAAGCTTGAGCACGTGATGTTGATGGTGAATTCCAACACAGGCAGGAAACGGTTGTGGATGATTGCAGCGGTGTCCACTTTACAACAGGACTGTCTTTTCACACACACACACACACACACGCACGCACGCACGCACGCACGCACGCACGCACGCACGCACGCACGCACACACACACACACACACATCAAGGTCTCTAGGTTGAAATGGTAAAATCGTCTGTCTCTCCTGGATGCTTAGTTCCTGGCTGCGTTGTTAAGAGCGCGGATGCAGTTTACCCCGCAATTTCCCCAGAGAGCCCGTTGTGGATCATAGCGGATTAGGGAACTTCGGTATTTGTGATGTGCAGATACCTACCAATAAGATGCTTGACGTTCTGCAGAGAAATGGAGACCAAACCAAGTGGGGATAACCCGGAGACCAAACCAAGTAGGGATAACCCGGTGCAATGGTCTCGACACTTTATTCACTAACACACACAATTGATATGCGTTGTTTGTAACCGCTTACTATCTATTATTATAAATTCATAATTCTTTACTTCATATTTCTAGATATCTAGACACATGGTTAAAATCAGATGGAAGATGCATCACTGAGATAAAGAAGAGAATAGGACAAGCAAAAACTGCATTCTATCAAATGAAGAACATTTTGTATAATAAGTCATAATCTTTGAATGTTACAAAAATAGTTCTGGCATGTTACATAGAACCAGTTTTGTAATACAGCTGCGAGTCCTGGACAATTCGTAAACAGGCGAAAAAATCCCCGGAAGCCTTGAAGATGTACTTTTACAGAAAATTGCTGAAAATTACATGAACAGACCGAAAGAGCTACCTGGACTTTTTAAGGGAAGCTGAGACGCAAAGATAACTTGTCACTAACACCAGAAAGAGCCAGTCATCGTGTTTTGGCCACGTTATGGGAAGACAAAAACTGGAATATGTTGTTACAACCAGAAAAATTTGCAGAAAGAGAGATAGAGGAGACAACGTGAAAAGATTCTTGATAGTCTTGTGTCTTGGCCCGTAAGGGAGTGACAGACGAATTGATCCATGAAGTTGGAGATCATAATTTGGAGAGAGGCATGATCGCCCACGTCAGCCGGCAAGGCACTGGATGATGATCATTTCTGTACTCACCGGAGGCTTGGAGTATTACAATGAAAACCAAGAATGTGCACAGTCTGAGAGGCTGCATGTTGTCCTGTTTTCTCTCAGAATGGGACAAACAGTAGCAAGATATAGCTAATATATAGATGAGCCAGTCACGGGGACATAATTGTTGTATGCATGAATTATGTTCACCACAATGATGTCTAAAATGACTGCATCACATCTAATTGTCATTTTGTAAACATCAGTTGGAAATAAGAAACAACATGACAGTTCTAATTGTCGTGCCACATATCCTCAATCAACATTACATAATTGGATGTCTGCTTAGTTTAATAATAAAAAGATACACATCGTGAGAACCGCGTTCTATATGTATATACGAACTACAGTAACCGCAGCAGGAATGCATACATAGAAGCTGTCACGTAAAACACAGAAATGAGAAACATGTGTGCTCACTGCAGGAAATGAGCTGGTTAATTATTGTTGTCCGCATTCATAGCTGATACATATGTGACGTTACTTTTCAGTTGCAGGTAATAGGCTGCTAGACGTGTCATTGATGTATGCATCATATATCGCCAGATATAATACATTAATTATAACAGTTGGCCAGGTTCTCGTCACTTTACAATGGCTTCTCTATATTTACAGTTGGTCCCTGGGGGGATAAATTAGATAGAAACATGTGATGTCAGCCTGTTACCTTTTGTTATACTAGACACGTTAATGTTTGTGACAGTAGACACGTTAATGTTTGTTACAGTAGACACGTTAATGTTTGTTACAGTAGACACGTTAATGTTTGTTACAGTAGACACGTTAATGTTTGTTACAGTAGACAATTTATTATGTGTTACAGTAGAAATGTTAATGATTGTTACAGTAGACACGTTAATGTTTGTTACAGTAGACGCGTTAATGTTTGTTACAGTAGACACGTTAATGTTTGTTACAGTAGACACGTTAATGTTTGTTACAGTAGACACGTTCATGTTTGTTACAGTAGACACGTTAATGTTTGTTACAGTAGACACGTTAATGTTTGTTACAGTAGACACTTTAATGTTTGTTACAGTAGACACGTTAATGTTTGTTACAGTAGACACGTTAATGTTTGTTACAGTAGACACGTTAATGTTTGTTACAGTAGACACGTTAATGTTTGTTACAGTAGACACGTTAATGTTTGTTACAGTAGACAAGTTAATGTTTGTTACAGTAGACACGTTAATGTTTGTTACAGTAGACACGTTAATGTTTGTTACAGTAGACAAGTTAATGTTTGTTACAGTAGACACGTTAATGTTTGTTACAGTAGACAAGTTAATATTTGTTACAGTAGACACGTTAATGTTTGTTACAGTAGACAAGTTAATGTTTGTTACAGTAGACACTTTAATGTTTGTTACAGTAGACAAGGTAATGTTTGTTACAGTAGACAAGTTAATGTTTGTTACAGTAGACAAGTTAATGTTTGTTACAGTAGACAAGTTAATGTTTGTTACAGTAGACACGTTAATATTTGTTACAGTAGACAAGTTAATGTTTGTTACAGTAGACAAGTTAATGTTTGTTACAGTAGACAAGTTAATGTTTGTTACAGTTGACAAGTTAATGTTTGTTACAGTAGACAAGTTAATGTATGTTACAGTAGACACTTTAATGTTTGTTACAGTAGACAAGTTGATGTTTGTTACAGTAGACAAGTTAATGTTTGTTACAGTAGACACGTTAATGTTTGTTACAGTAGACAAGTTAATGTTTGTTACAGTAGACACTTTAATGTTTGTTACAGTAGACAAGTTAATGTTTGTTACAGTAGACAAGTTAATGTTTGTTACAGTAGACACTTTAATGTGTGTTACAGTAGACAAGTTAATGTTTTTTACAGTAGACAAGTTAATGTTTGTTACAGTAGACAAGTTAATGTTTGTTACAGTAGACAAGTTAATGTTTGTTACAGTAGACAAGTTAATTTTTGTTACAGTAGACACGTTAATGTTTTTTACAGTAGACAAGTTAATATTTGTTACAGTTGACAAGTTAATGTTTGTTACAGTAGACAAGTTAATGTTTGTTACAGTAGAAACGTTAATGTTTGTTACAGTAGACACTTTAATGTTTGTTACAGTAGACAAGTTAATGTTTGTTACACTAGACACCTCAATGCTTGTTACAGTAGGCACGTTAATGTTTGTTACAGTAGACACGTTAATGTTTGTTACAGTTGACACCTCAATGCTTGCTACAGTAGACAAGTTAATGTTTGTTACAGTTGACAAGTTAATGTTTGTTACAGTAGACACGTTAATGTTTGTTACAGTAGACACCTCAATGCTTGTTACAGTAGACAAGTTAATGTTTGTTACAGTTGACAAGTTAATGTTTGTTACAGTAGACAAGTTAATGTGTGTTACAGTAGACATGTCAATGTCTGTTACAGTAGAGAAGTTAATGTTTGTTACAGTAGACAAGTTAATGTTTGTCACAGTAGACACGTTAATGTTTGTTACAGTAGATAAGTTAATGTTTGTTACAGTAGACAAGTTAATGTTTGTTACAGTAGATAAGTTAATGTTTGTTACAGTAGACAAGTTAATGTTTGTTACAGTAGACAAGTTAATGTTTGTTACAGTAGACAAGTTAATGTTTGTTACAGTAGACACGTTAATGTTTGTTACAGTAGACAAGTTAATGTTTGTTACAGTAGACAAGTTAATGTTTGTTACAGTAGACACGTCAATGTTTGTTACAGTAGACAAGTTAATGTTTGTTACAGTAGAAACGTTAATGTTTGTTACAGTAGACAATTTAACGTTTGTTACAGTTGGCAAGTCAATGTCTGTTACAATAGACACCTCGATGCTTGTTACAGTAGGCACGTTAATGTTTGTTACAGTAGACACGTTAATGTTTGTTACAGTTGACACCTCAATGCTTGCTACAGTAGACAAGTTAATGTTTTTTACAGTTGACAAGTTAATGTTTGTTACAGTAGACAAGTTAATGTTTGTTACAGTAGACACGTTAATGTTTGTTACAGTAGACACCTCAATGCTTGTTACAGTAGACAAGTTAATGTTTGTTACAGTTGACAAGTTAATGTTTGTTACAGTAGACACGTTAATGTGTGTTACAGTAGACATGTCAATGTTTGTTACAGTAGAGAAGTTAATGTTTGTTACAGTAGACAAGTTAATGTTTGTTACTGTAGACACGTTAATGTTTGTTACAGTAGACAAGTTAATGTTTGTTACAGTAGACAAGTTAATGTTTGTTACAGTTGACAAGTTAATGTTTGTTACAGTAGACAAGTTAATGTTTGTTACAGTAGACAAGTTAATGTTAGTTACAGTAGACACGTTAATGTTTGTTACAGTAGACAAGTTAATGTTTGTTACAGTTGACAAGTTAATGTTTGTTACAGTTGACACTTTAATGTTTGTTACAGTAGACACGTTAATGTTTGTTACAGTAGACAAGTTAATGTTTGTTACAGTAGACACGCCAATGGTTGTTACAGTAGAAACGTCAATGTTTGTTACAGCAGACACGTTAATGTTTGTTTCAATAGACACGTTAATGTTTGTTACAGTAGACACGTTAATGTTTGTTACAGTAGACACGTTAATGTTTGTTACAGTAGACACTTTAATGTTTGTTACAGTAGACACGTTAATGTTTGTTACAGTAGACACGTTAATGTTTGTTACAGTAGACACGTTGCTGTTATTTATAGTAGACAATTTTATGTTTGTTACGATACTGATCTACTTCATTATCAATCTTACTCGTTTCCAATGTTTGTCTTATTTTACAAGTCTAAGTTCTTTCCCATCAATTTGTAGATCTGCAAGCATCATCATCATGTTGACATGTCTCACTTTATCGAAAACCTTTGTGTAGTCAATAAAGCGAAGATGTAGGTCTTTGTTTACTTCTTTAAAACGTTCAATTAATGCTCTCCGTATATACACATCATTTACTATGCGCTTGCCTACTACGAACACCCACATTGTTCTTCTCCTATTTCTGGTTGTATTCACTTCCTAACTTTTTGCATGATAATTCTTAGTAAAATCTTTGTAATGTGACTCATGCAGATTTTCAATGTTGATCACATTCCACGGCTCCTGTCGGTTTCGGAATTCCAATAACCTGTGTTTTCATAAGTCTCTGTGAATATCCATCCATCCATCCATCATGTGCCATGCCGATAAGCGTGGGTGGTCATGTACTGCCATGTCACTCGATCACCAGAGTCGTGGATCAGCTCTGTGTTCCTGTCTCGACCATGCCACGTGGCCAAGCCATCCATGTATTTACTTTTGGGTCTTCCCCTTGGTCTCTTCCCTTCAATCTTGCCAGTCGTCAATAAGTTCTCCAATTTATCTCTTCTCATAACATGCCCAAAAATTGTGATTGTCTACGTCTAATGTCTCTAATCAGTTTACGATCTTCATTTGTTTCTTGAAGGACTTGTTCATTTGTTTTTCTGTCTGTCCATGGTATTCTTTGCATTTTCCTCAGAAACCACATTTTCACAGCCATCAGCTGTTTTTCAGCTTGACTGCTCATTGTCCACGCTTCACATCCATACAAAAGTATAGGTTCTGTGTAGCACTTCAACACTCTACTTCTCATTTCAATATCACTAGTACCATATATATTGTTTAGCAATATGGTAACTTGGTCTATAACAAACTCTTCTAAGGTGTTAATCATTTCAGTTGTGATGTTGTCTGGATTGAGATCATGCTGAACTTCCATCTTTAGGATCGGCGGTCCTTCCATAAGATAAGAAATAGCCACCCGTTCTTCACGTGTATCATTATAGAGTTCTTTCACGAACCCTGACTCTGAATCTATAATATGATCCCTCACTGTTATGATTTTATTCCAGTTTTTGTTTTCAGGCAGCCTGTCGATGTATGTGTTCTTTTATTAGTAAGCTCCTGAATTCCTTTGTGCATTAATTTGGTATTTTTACTGTTATGTTGTTTTTCAATGTTTATGCACGTGTTCCTAAGCCACACTTATTTTGCCTCTTTACATAATGTTCTGACTTTTCTGTTAACCTCTTCATATTTGTCAGGATTATTTTGTGTGTGTCTTCCTGTTTCCATTAGTCGTAATGTTTCTTAAGTGATCAATTTCTAGCGATCTACTTTCTTTAATCTTGGGATTGTTGTTTCTGCAGCCAAACTTATTGAATTCTTCAACATTTCCCATTGGTAATCCACATCTTGAAGTAATATCTCTAGATCAGACAAGATATCAAATCTGTTCTTTACTTCTTTGTTAAAATTGTCTTTTATTTCCTTGTCATATCTATTGTTTCCTAGTGTATACATGACTTACTTTAACTTTACCTTTAATGTTAGTTAGTTAGTTAGTTAGTTAGTCGACAGATCATCCTCGTTGCACATCGAACCATTCAGTCCATAAGTGCTCGGATCCCCTCCTCAGCAAATCCCGCAGCGTGTAGCGGCTAACGACGCCAGTTCTGTGTTGGTTTATCAATCTTCTTTGGGTTCCTGCGTAGTGTTCTTGTTTGGCCACCCCTCTTTTAATTTGCTGCTCTCGCAGTCTGGCCATTGTTGTAGATTCACAGTCATCACTTGGTTCTCGCAAAAGTCTCACTTCTCGTAGAGCATTCAGAATGTCAGACTGGTCCATGGCGCGTCCGCCCTCCACAGTAGCCTCACCTGCGAGCTTGTCAGCCCGCTCATTCCCTTGTACTCCCGCATGCCCTGGCACGAAGATGAAACTAATCTTTGCCAGCCGAGACCGCTTCAGAGGCAGCAACCATTCTCTTCGGATCGACCCCTCCTCTATCCTCTTGATCATGTTCATTGAGTCGCTAAGGAAACAAGCCCTAGTGAATGTCTGTGTCTCGAGCCATGTTATTGCTTTACTTACTGCCATGACTTCCATGGTCAGGCTACTTGTGGTTTCAGTGAAAGCACCAGAGTCCTCCTTCACAATTCTCCCTCCTGCCCGAGCTGTAAAGGCCCATGAGCTTCTCACATGTCGGACGACCGACCCATCTGTGTAGATGACCGCGTCACCGTCTAGCAAATTCTCGAAAATCAACGCTTGTACTTCAGCCTCAACAGCAGCCGGATTTTCTTGTCTGCATTTTCTATCTAGTTGGATGCAAACTGAAAAGGATGTGCAGAAGTCTGTTGGCACTTGCACCCACTCCTCGCCAGGTTCTAAGTCCTCAAGTGAACACACCTGTTGAAGAATGTCTTCGGCTTGACCCATCCACGACCGTCCTCTTTTTAACCTGCTGCCCTTCACCTTCCTAATTTCACTATGCAGTGGATGTTGTGTGCTTGCGTTAATTCTGAGGTAGGCGCGTGCCCTGCAAACTTGTATTCTCTCTTCAATGGTTGGAAAATCAAGAAGGTAGCGCATCGCCCTGCATGCTGTATCTCTTGTACATCCAAGAATAATGCGCATAGCTTCATTCTGTATCCTTTCCATCCTTTCTATCTGCTTATGGCTGAGAGTCAGGATTGCCATTGCATACTCCAAAACAGACATGACCAGCCCCTCGTACAGAAGACATAGATGGCGCTGCTCACAGTTTGCTGCCGCCATCACCCGCATCGCTGCCAAACCCCGCTTGGCCTTTGTTATCACCTGGTCTATGTGCACATTATAAGCAAGGCTTCGATCAAACCGTATCCCCAGGTAATTCATTGCCTGCGTTCTTTCCACCGTCTCTGAACACAGCATTACAGTTGGTGTTGGATTGTTGACAATATGATTATTCAACGAGAACCAAGTCACTGTTGCCTTTGTTGGGTTGACCATTGCCCCAGCTTCATCACACCAAGTACTTATGCGATTGAGTTCGGTTTGTAGTTCCACAGCAACCTCCTCTCTATCCTTACCCTGACGATACACTAAAACATCATCGGCATATGACAATGTCCTGCCAGGTCCAGTGATCTGCTCACTGGTGATTCTCACTGTGTAGGCGTTGAACAGTACCGGAGATAATGGTGATCCCTGTGGTAGGCCAGGATATATTGTTGTTGGTTCCGAAGTCCAACTGCCACATCTAAAAACTACTTTCCGTTGGAAGAGGGCTGCAGCGATCCAGCTAAGGAGGAATGGACTTACGTTTAGTTCAAGAAGCTGAAACATTAAAAAATCCAGTGGTACTCTGTTGTATGCGTCCTCAAGATCAATCGCTGCAGCAACGGTTTCAGTGCCTGAGTGGAAACCTTCATAGACATCATGGGCAAAGACTGCTGCATTGGTCCAGGTTTCTCTTTTTGGACGGTACCCACCCAGGGTAGGTGGGAAAACACCTTGCCTCTCTAGTTGGCTTGATATTTTCCTGGCAATTACCTTCTCCAGCAGCTTGCCTATTGTATTCTGCATGGTTATAATTCGATATCCCTGAATTTTTTTGTGGTCTTTGTCAGGCTTCGGCAAGGGAATCAGATAGCTGTGTAACCATTCCTCCTTGATGCTAGCACTCCCTATACTGTTGTTGTACATGTCTGCTAGTTTCTCTAGCTCATTGTCGGTACACCTATTTATGTCGTCGTATCTTATGCCATCAGGACCTGGAGCACTGTTTTTTGATCGTCGAAGCACAGCCTTGATTTCTTTCACTGTCACTGTGTCTTCATCCGAAGTGTTCTGGGCCTTGCATCTGTCTGAGGTGACCTCCTTGGCCAGATTTCGGCCTCCCATGTCTGTCTGGTTGCTCTGCTCAAGGTAGCGTTCAAAGAGGGCTTTGCCCTTGTCCTCGTCAGTCCTCTGCCAGATGCGGTCAGCACCTTGGAAGTCAGAAATGCTCTTATTCTTGACTACACCACGCATGCTTTTATGTAGTCGCCAGAACAATTTCAGTGACTTGTCTGTGCTTACCCTTTGACACACCTCTGCCCATTTTTCGCTTTTAACCACCTTGACCAGTTTTTTGAAATAGCTTACTTTTGTGTGCATCTCTCTTTCTAAGTGCAAGCTGGGACTAGGATGACCAGCTCTGTTCTTCTTGGCATTTTGCCATCTCCTTACAGCACTACGCTTATCCACCCAAGCCTTCTCCACCTCGAAACTCCACCATGGTGGCTGCTCCCAGCTTTTTTTCCTGCCCTGAAACGTTCTGCGCTTGTCACGTCTTATTTTACTCACCACATCTTGCCCTGTACTGTCATACTGGAACGTCTTTACCTTTAGCTTGTGCTGCCTGGTTCTCCCTTTCTCCACCAATATGCTGCAAGGGTGGTGGTCGCTGCCATGGTGTCCTAGGACACCCCATCTACACACTGTAGTGAGTGAAGGTGAAACTAGCGCCAGATCAATAGCACTGTCCTCATCGCCTGGACGGCTTGCTGTCCTGGTGACACAGCCACTGTTGATACAAACCAGGTCGATGGTTTCCAGTGCAGTCTCGAGCTCCTCCCCTTGTGTATTGGAGGAAGTGTTTCCCCATAATCTGCCTTTAGCGTTGAAGTCACCACAGAAAATAACATTTCTCTCGTGGCCTAATATGCCACTTAAGCACTGCCACTTCTTGGCGTCCACACTCGCATTGCGGGCATAAACATTAACCAACACGAATGGTGTACTGGAATGAACTCTCAACGCCTGTATTTGTATATCGTCACTGTCCCAACTGGACATGTCTAGCTCTGACGCCACCATGCTGTCGCGAACGAGAATCGCCGTTCCCAGATGTCGTCTGTTGTAGAAACATTTGAAGCCGGCAATTCGGAGTAGCTGATCGCCCAGTCTCGTCTCCTGGAGTGCTACAATGTCGTTCCTGTAAACTAGGGTTTCTAAAATAGAGCCCCGTTGTTTTACACTGGCACAGTTCCAATATAGAATACGGATGTTCCTGAGTCCTAGACGGTGACACTTGAGTCTAAAACGTCTCAAACCACCGCGCTTACCTTGTTTCTTTCTCCCTGCGCGGTTACCACGCCGCTTCGTTATGTTGACTTCTGGCCGCTCGGAGAACACACGTTGTTCCGCCATGTTGAAAAAACGTAAACACACACTGCTGAGAACCACACACGCTGCTGAAAATTCACTCAAGGATGGCTTCGCTCGATGCACGAACTCCGTAGCACCCGCGCAGATCTTGAGTAGAAACTCCTGGTTTTACATCCTGGCACACCAATTACACGCAAGAGATGAATAAATCCATCCCCTACGCGAAAAAGTTAACGAACACAAAACAACACGACCGTCCGTCGCCATCTTGAAACCGGAAGTCTTACCTTTAATGTGCCTATAATCAATCTGCGATCACTGTGACAGTCTGCATTTGGAACTGTTTTGCGACTGTTAACGCATTTCAAAACCTTCTGCTAATCAGGATATAATCAATTTGTTTTCTAATCCTGCTGTCATGACTCCTCGATGTCCATAATCTTGTTGGATGTTGCTTAAATCACGTGTTTCAGACAACCAGTTCATGCTCTTTTACCCATTCTACAAGTTTGTATTTTCTCTCATTTTTTCCCCTCCCAAACCATGTTTACCTGCTACTGATTCATCGCCTTGATTTCCTGTTGTAACATTGACGTATCCCATTATGATGTTTATTTCTGAATATTTACATTTCTTCAAAGCATTCTCCATGTCGTTATACAATTCCTATACACTATATTCACTGCTTTCTCCTGTTGGTTCATATATTTGAATGATATTTATGTCGAAAAGTCTGCCGATTAACTTAATAATAGAACTCTTTCTGACACTGTCCAATACCCATTAACATATTTTGATGTTTTCAGATTCTAGCTAATTGCTTCACCTCTTTGCCTTTCCTATCCTCCTGAATATGTGATCTTAAAATCCTCATCTGTATTAATCTCCGTCCCTTTCCATCTCGTTTCATGCATTCTTAATATATTAATATTCTCTCTTCCCATTTTTTGTTTGATCTTATCCAATATTCCGCCTGCGCTTAAAGAACGAACAGTTTCACTGTTGCTGTCCTTTTGTGACATTCTGTGATTTGACGAATTATGATAAACTTCAACTAAAAGGCATCTTTATAGAAGGTAGTCTGCCGTTGCGTTCTTTACTGGTCTGTGACCGAAGCCGTTGTCTCGTTAAAGAGATTCTCTGCCTACCGTCGTGAAATTTGAGACCATAACCGACAACTAATATTTGTATTTCCCCAATGTATTTTATACTTATTATAGTGACCTTCCATCCACAATGTTTAGTCTCTCTTGCATCTCATTATTCATGTGTTTAAAAAGGGGGTGGGTGGCAATGTCATAAGCGAAGTCTAGGTTATCGAGCTGTTTTGTCAGAAAAGTCCATTAAATTAGATTTCTGGTGTTTTTTATTCTTGTCGTCATATTTCAGTCCATAACTAGTAACATTAAAGTGGTGATTCGTGTCTCACTCATGTTTTTATTTCAGATGCCTCTGTAAGTTTTCCCTCATACAGAACTCTGTGCTTTACGTCTCTGTATGCAGACTTTACTAGGCAAATGACTGGCACCTTGACGTCTTGACAAACGATAGTGTGTAAAAATGGAGTTATATCTCTCCGAACCACAAAGCCTGGGCTGAATTTAGAGAGCATGTATTGCCCATGCAGGATGATCCCTCTCTCGGCCTGTCTAGTTTACTCCAGAGGAAAGATAACACCAAGACGTCTGGATCAAGACAAGCTGCAGAAGCTGCTGGATCAGCAAAGCAATACTCTGACTGTCCGCCTGTCGGAGCTTCCATCCTAGACCAGTTGCCGACCAAGGCTTATGGCCTTGTCTGCCCTGCCATAACATTCAGTTCTTAGGTTGCATTTCCTCGCATTAGGGTAAGACTTGCACCCTCCCATTTGCACTCTTCCGCTCGAAGCCGTTGATTTTGGGGTGTCGGGTTTGGTGAGCGCCACCAAACATTCGATGCTAACATAAAGCAGGTAGTACCGTCTACTGTCATACGGTAGCTCAGTCATATCTGACTCAGACTGACATTCGACTAGGTAAATGGTTGTCTGTGAAATACCAGGCAGGTTAGATAGCAAAGCTGTCAAAGACATTTAAATAGTCTACACACCCAAGATAAAACGTGAGCTCAGTTTTACGCTTTGCTCTGCTATGCGTAATGCGAATATCTGTCACTGCAGGACATCTATGGCAGAAAGCTCGTCTATGTATGTCTTATTAATGTGTTAATAGCATCTCTTAATCTTTCCATAATGATCTCGCATAACATTTTCTAAAGTAAAAGACAGTTTAGTTTTCACATTCCGGTAGGTTCCCCAGGTATCCCCTCAATCTACTGCTATTTCTTCCGTTAAGATGTTAAAATTGTTTCTAACAGCCTTTACTAACAAACCTTCTGGATCAGCTTCTTTCCCATCACTCAGAAGTCTAAAACACTTGGCAATGTAAAACGATATATAAAACAGCAATGTTATGAGATTATCATAAGTAAGAGATAATTACGATGTAATTATAGTCGAAGTCTCCTCCAGACTAGACACCTGAATAAGAAGATGTCGTATGTTTCAATGTGTACATATTGTATATCCTTGAAGGAAAACGCTCTAATGTCATTTCAGACTGAAGGAATTGCTATAGCTGGATAATTCCTGGCGTGCTAAGCAACCCTAGAGTAACCAGTTGTCACTTGAAATAGTAATTTAATAAAGGACACTCTTAAGTCGCATTAGGCGACCCGTATTTTTTTTTTATAGGACCAAGTATACATACCTCTTCTTAAAGAAGTCAAACTGATCCCCACATTTCTTCTACATGTTATAGCTATGAGGCATATCTTTCCCCGTCTCTGTTCTTGTCTGATATCAAATCCAGCCACACGCCCACGCGTGTCTTTATTCAGTCTTGTCCTCAAAAGGAGCTGCTTTGTAATTATTAATATGATAGTTGTTAGTATGCCATATTTATCGTGTTCTACTCTATACTTTCAATGTATAATTGTAGTGGGTGTGTGTTTAAAAAATATTAACGCTATTTATCCGCTTAACAGGCTATAATATAATAATGGGTCTGTAATAAGAAGAATATGGAATAGACCAAGTCAACAGACTGCTGAGTGCAATATATGATACTGGAGATATACCTCATGAATGATGTAATTCTATATTTATTACAATCCCCAAAAAATCAGGAGCATTGGAATGTGATCAACATCGAACAATTAATACGATGAGATAAATCACGAAGATTTGGTTGGAATAATCATACAAAGAGTTACGAAGACAATACAACCCGAAATAGGAGAAGAACAATGTGGATTTGTAGAAGGCAAGAGTACAGTAAATGCTGTGTATATGCTGAGAACAGTAATTTCATGTTCTGTAGAAGTAGACAAAGACTTACATCTTTGCTTTATTGACTACACAAAGGCTCTCGATAAAGTAAGACATGTCAACACTATAAACATGCTTGCAGATCTACAAATTGATGGGAAAGACCTTAGACTTGTTAAAAAACCATATACTGGTAACAACAAAATGCAATGAGGATTGATAATGAAGTAGGTAAGTATCAGCCTATTAAGAGGGGTGTGAGACAAGGATGCATAGGGTCTCCAGATGTTTTTTCCCTGGAGAGTGAACACATTTTCAGAAATATAGAAGAAATGAAAGGAATCATCATTGGTGGAGGAACATCAATGACATTAGATATGCGGATGATACAGTGTTGATTGCAGACAATGAGCAGGATCTGCAACATTTAGTAAATGCGGTTGTTGCACACAGTTAACAACTAGGGTTATAATTAAATTGTAAGAAGACACGGATTATGATCGTCACAAGGAAGAAAGAAATATACCACAATGTAATATACACACGAATGGGAATATTCTTAAACAAGCGAATTCGGTACAATTATCTCGGAACAGTCTGATGGGAGATGCCTTTAAGAGATTAGAACATGGCGTCTTTTGAAAGATGAAAAACATACTGACCAATAAAAAGATGTCAACTGTAACGAGAAAAAGAGTGTTGAAGTGATACATAGAACCTGTACTTTTGTCTGGATGTGCAATGAGCAGATAGGGTGAAAAACATCCAATGGCTGTGGAAATGTGGTTTCTGAGGAAAATGCCAAGAATACCATGGACAGACAGAAAAACCAATGACCAAGTCACCCAAGAAATAAATAAAAATTCTACGCTGATTAGAGAAATTAGACGTAGGCAGTCAAAATATTATATATTGGCCACGTTATTAGAAGACATACAATGGAGAACTTGGCGACAACTGGCAAGATAGACGGGAAGAAAAAAAGGTGAAAGCAGAGAAGTAAATACCTGGATGTCTTGGCCGCTTGGCATAGTTGAGGCAAGAAAACTGAGCTGATCAACGACTCTGGTGATAGAGTGAAATGACGAATAATGACAGTCCAGGCTTATCGGCATGGCACATGATGGATGGAATAGGAATAACAAAGGGCCCGCATCTGGAGAGGCTGACTCCGCGGGGAATGAGCAGAGGGTGTCGTCTGCACTCTACTGGTAGAGAAATATGCAGCCGGACGATCTGTCAATGGTGTTTCCGTTATCTTGAGTATGGTGACTTTTCTTTGGCTTTGGACAAAGGGAACGGAACTCTTATGGGAATGCCACGAGTGTAATGATGTGAATGTTTAACTGCATGTTTCGTATTTCACTTTACCAGGATGAAGTAGTAACAGCAACTATCTATGTATATATATATCTGTATTTCTCTGTGTAAAAAATATAATGTGAGGATACTTATACTTTCTGAAACATATATTTCTAATAAATGTGATATGGATTCTGAAAGGACAGTTTTTGTCTTTGCAATTCAGTACAAACTAAACGACTCATTATGGCGAATTGTATGACCGTTGCTTAAATCCCCTTAAAGAAATGAATCATCTTAACTATGTATTCCAGCTAATTGGCTAGCTGAGTAACTTTGTCAGCATTTCATAGTTGTCTCTCTTGTCTCGCTCTTTTTAACTCCATAAATGTCTTCATTGTTAGATCTGTGCATGTTTCTTCTGCAAATGGATAATAAATGTTTCGTATTATTGGTTACGATAATAAGAAACATTTATTATCCATTTGCAGAAGAAACATGCACAGGTCTATCAATTGGTCACGATGCCGGTCTCCTGGCCGAGGAGTTAGCAGCTTTCTCCGTAACCCCGAATACTCTCGTGGTTGACGTGAACGCACGAGAATTGGAAGCGGTTCGAGTCGCGCCAGTGACTTATGAGAGTATGGAGCCGGTCGCTCAGAAAGTCGTGGCTTGCTGATGAGCGTAATCTAGCCTAGGAATCAACATACAGCTGAAAGATGCTGATATTGACCGCAATATCCTGAAACAGGATGGAAACGCGGGAAAAAAAAACAATTAGTGGTCACGATACATAGTCATTGATGTTTGGATTGTTTCTTTCTCTCTTAGACACCTTTTGCCAACGTAATATTAATTCTCATATTTGAACTATAACACGAGGATGGCGGACAATGAGAAGTGGGGGTGTGTCACAGTTATGACATGAAAGTTGTTAATATGGTAGGAGAAATGTTGTACTATATATCAAAATAAAGGAGGCTGATAATGGAAACTTACTATATTGATATTTTAATTGAGCATTTTGCAATGAGAGCGTTTCAACTATATATAAGCCCATGACAAATATAGAAAATCGCTTAAGAGGATTAATCATCCGATGACATTAATCACTTAAAGCACACAGACTACATATAAGGCGTGTCTATTTTTGACGGTATGCAGTTACTATCATTATTACTAGAGGTGTATAATTACTTCCTTTTAGCGTTGTGTTAATTGTTAATTATACACTAACAAGCTGGGTTATTTTACCAGGCTTATAAATATTAAAATTATATCTAACATACAACCGCCGCACATCCTGTTACATCCACAGGTACAGCCTACAGAGTCGATCAGAAGATAACACCAGTCAACGGAAACAGTAGTAGCCTGTTACCACAGGCCTTGAATGGAATAACCCGTTCCCTTGGAATTGTTTGTATTACATACCCCGTGCCTTGGTGCTGCCTCAGACTTCCATTGAGTAATCCTGGCGTTGATGTTTATTCTAAAATAAAGAGATTTATTTAAATCACACGTGTCTGCTATTTCTCTCGGCTGTTCCTTCATTAATAATTGATGTGTAGTTGAAATTAAATAAAATGGCCTATGTTAAGTTCAATGTATCTTTTGTTGTATAATTCGCACTGTTATATTTATATTGGGATAAGTATATGATTCAATGTCACGTATGTTTAAACTCGTTTTCGACACAGAGTCCCTTTCTATTGCGTCGAGAATTCACAAATAGAAACTCTAGTTAGTTAGTTAGTTAACAGGGCATCATCATTGCACATAGAACGTATATGTTCAGAATGTCTCTTCAGTATCTCCCACAGCGTGAAGCGACTGACAACAGTCCTGTGTTGGCTGACTATTCTTCTTTGTCTTTCCGCATGGCGCTCTAGTTTGGCGTGACCCTGTGTGATGTGTTCTTGCAGTCTGGTAAAAGTTACAGAATCACACCAATCCATTGAGTCATGTGCTAGTTCTAGCTCCATGAAGGAATTCAGGATGTCAGTCTGGTACATAACTCGTCCTGTATCTCTCTAGGCGTTAAGGATGTCAGTCTGGTACATGACTCGTCCTGTATCTCTCTGGGCGTTAAGGATGTCAGTCTGGTACATAACTCGTCCTGTCTCTCTCTGGGCGTTAAGGATGTCAGTCTGGTACATGACTCGTCCTGTATCTCTCTGGGCGTTAAGGATGTCAGTCTGGTACATGACTCGTCCTGTATCTCTCTGGGAGTTAAGGATGTCAGTCTGGTACATGACTCGTCCTGTATCTCTCTGGGCGTTAAGGATGTCAGTCTGGTACATGACTCGTCCTGTATCTCTCTGGGCGTTAAGGATGTCAGTCTAGTACATGACTCGTCCTGTCTCTCTCTGGGCGTTAAGGATGTCAGTCTGGTACATGACTCGTCCTGTATCTCTCTGGGCGTTAAGGATGTCAGTCTAGTACATGACTCGTCCTGTATCTCTCTGGGCGTTAAGGATGTCAGTCTGGTACATGACTCGTCCTGTATCTCTCTGGGCGTTAAGGATGTCAGTCTGGTACATGACTCGTCCTGTCTCTCTCTGGGCGTTAAGGATGTCAGTCTGGTACATGACTCGTCCTGTCTCTCTCTGGGCGTTAAGGATGTCAGTCTGGTACATGACTCGTCCTGTCTCTCTCTGGGCGTTAAGGATGTCAGTCTGGTACATGACTCGTCCTGTCTCTCTCTGGGCGTTAAGGATGTCAGTCTGGTACATGACTCGTCATGTATCTCTCTGGGCGTTAAGGATGTCAGTCTGGTACATGACTCGTCCTGTATCTTTCTGGGCGTTAAGGATGTCAGTCTGGTACATGACTCATCCTGTCTCTCTCTCTGGGCGTTAAGGATATCAGTCTGGTACGTGGCTCGTCCTGTATCTCTCTGGGCGTTAAGGATGTCAGTCTGGTACATGACTCGTCCTGTATCTCTCTGGGCGTTAAGGATGTCAGTCTGGTACATGACTCGTCCTGTATCTCTCTGGGAGTTAAGGATGTCAGTCTGGTACATAACTCGTCCTGTATCTCTCTGGGCGTTAAGGATATCAGTCTGGTACATGACTCGTCCTGTATCTCTCTGGGCGTTAAGGATGTCAGTCTGGTACATGACTCGTCCTGTATCTCTCTGGGCGTTAAGGATGTCAGTCTGGTACATGACTCGTCCTGTATCTCTCTGGGCGTTAAGGATGTCAGTCTGGTACATGACTCGTCCTGTATCTCTCTGGGAGTTAAGGATGTCAGTCTGGTACATAACTCGTCCTGTATCTCTCTGGGCGTTAAGGATATCAGTCTGGTACATGACTCGTCCTGTATCTCTCTGGGAGTTAAGGATGTCAGTCTGGTACATAACTCGTCCTGTATCTCTCTGGGCGTTAAGGATATCAGTCTGGTACATGACTCGTCCTGTATCTGTCTGGGCGTTAAGGATGTCAGTCTGGTACATGACTCGTCCTGTATCTCTCTGGGCGTTAAGGATGTCAGTCTGGTACATGACTCGTCCTGTATCTCTCTGGGCGTTTAGGATGTCAGTCTGGTACGTGGCTCGTCCTGTCTCCATGAAGGAGTTCAAAATGTCAGCCTGGTGCGGGGCTCGTCCTGCCTCCCCGATGGCGGCCAGCATCTCAGCCTTTTGCGTGACTCGTCCTGCTTCTCTGAGTACTTTCAGGATGCTAGTCTGATGCCTGGGAGACTTGGAAGTCTATTGATAACGGCACTAACTATCATCACTCTGAAATAGAGCTTTCTTGTTAAAAGTTGCAGTAACAGATGTAGTTCTGGCTATCACGGCTCGGATGTCTATACAGATTTAGAAGTTGTGTCCATACTGATTTTCCTAGAAAGTGCTGCGGTTGTTTGCGACATCGTGTACGGGACATGCAATAAACAAACTGATAACTATAACTTTTTAAACGTACACAAACACACACAAACGTACACACGGTCTGTCTGCTTATATGTCTTTCTATCTATCTATTTGTCTGCGCCCGTCCCTGCATAACCATTTTAGCATCTTCATGTCTACTTGATCTCTCTACAAGAGTTTCTCTCTCTCTCTCTCTCTCTCTCTCTCTCTCTCTCTCTCTCTCTCTCTCTCTCTCTCTCTCTCTCTCTCTCTCTCTCTCTCTCTCTGAACTTTGAGTGAGTGTGATATTTGATGTAAGTAATTTCAAGCATTTGTTTTTACTATAGATACTGTTGTCATTGGCAAGTGTAGAGACAAAACTCTTTTTAAAAGGATATATTGGTATTATGTTCTCTCTGTATGTATTTGTGAGGGGTGCACAACTGTGAGAGTTTGGGTAAATGATGTAAGTGTGTATGCAGGATTGTATGTATGTGTTTATGAATGTGCGTATGTATGTGTGTCTCCCTGTCTGCTTGTGTCATAACATGGTAACTTGCATTGTATATGTTTAGAACATTCATTTTACAATGTCTTTATTTTCCCTGTGTGAATGTGACATGCAATATTGATGAACGAAAGATGAGTGATTGGAAGGGACAAATGTAAGACGGACCTGCGTGCCCAACATGTGACCCTTTGAAAATAAAGTTCGTTCGTCTCTCTCTCTCTCTCTCTCTCTCTCTCTCTCTCTCTCTCTCTCTCTCTCTCTCTCTCTCTCTCTCTCTCTCTCTCTCTCTCTCTCTCTCTCTCTCTCTCTCTCTCCTTTTCGCTGTCTCTGTCTGCATGTTTTCTCCCACCTTTGCCCGTCTATCTGTCTGTGTATATGCACATCCATATGTTGACAACAGATGTTTCACCCTTGTCCGTTCTCTGTTCGACGAAGTAGGTAATCCAAATTAGTTCTATATGAAAGACCAAACGTTACCTGCTGAAGCGTCGAATTCCACCGTACTAGATCAATAGGGTCAGTAATTGCTTATAGTACAGCACCAGCCGACAGTCTGTTGTGTGTAAGGTAATTAGTCGAGACGCCGAATCAGACAGACGATAGCAACGGTGCCAACAACAGAACTAAAGAACTTCAAGTGAGTGTTATATTTAATGTAAGTAATTTCAACCATTTGCTTTCACTATGAATTATGTTGTCTTTGGCATGTGTAGAGACGTAACTCTTATTTAAAGGATACATAGGTATTATGGTTGCTCACCTGGACGTCCCCACCAACGTTCTCCTTTTATTTTGCGTGAAAATCAGTGGGTTGGCGTGACTGGCCATTTGTCCCCTGTCTAAGGACCCACTTCACCCGTCAAGGTCTGGCAAGAATGCGATAGCGAGGAGTGACGAAGGGATCTGGCGGAAGCTCAACGCTCAGAGGAAAGGCGAGACGGACATATAATCAGATTGCTACTGAAACTATTAGTGTTGGAACTCTTCGCTGGCTGCTGAGGATGGGGACGGAGCGCTTATGGGAATGCCCCGAATGCTGTGATGTCGGTTCCTAAATCAATCAATCAATCAATCAATCAATCAATCAATCAAAACCACTTCACCCGTCAGACTACTGGTTCCTGTTCAACACTCATTTCCATAACCTATACTGAAGGAGTGGGCTTCCTGGAGGAGTTGGTTACACACTTGTCAAGTGTATCACATATACTGAAGGAGTGGATTACACACTTGTCAAGTGTATCACATATACTGGAGGAGTGGGTTACAAACTCGTCAAGTGTATCACATATACTGGAGGAGTGGGCTACACACTTGTCAAGTCTATCACATATACTGGAGGAGTGGGTTACACTTGTCAAGTGTATCACATATACTGGAGGAGGAGTGGGTTACACACTTGTCAAGTGTATCACATATACTGGAGGAGTGGGCTACACACTTGTCAAGTCTATCACATTTACTGGAGGAGTGGGTTACACACTTGTCAAGTGTATCACATATACTGGAGGAGGAGTGGGTTACACACTTGTCAAGTGTATCACATATACTGGAGGAGTGGGTTACACACTCGTCAAGTCTATCACATATACTGCAGGAGTGGGTTACACACATGTCAATTCTATCACATATACTGGAGGAGTGGGCTACACACTCGTCAAGTCTATAACATAATGCAGGAATGGGCTACACACATGTCAATTATATCACATATACTGGAGGAGTGGGTTACACACATGTCAAGTCTATCACATATACTGGAGGAGTGGGTTACACACATGTCAATTCTATCACATATACTGGAGGAGTGG
The DNA here is from genome assembly GCA_014155875.1 of Cepaea nemoralis. NCBI lineage: Eukaryota > Metazoa > Mollusca > Gastropoda > Stylommatophora > Helicidae > Cepaea > Cepaea nemoralis. The sequence continues at coordinate 456,546 of JACEFZ010012626.1, read as the reverse complement.
GTTACACACATGTCAAGTCTATCACATATACTGGAGGAGTGGGTTACACACTCGTCAAGTCTATAACATATAATGCAGGAATGGGTTACACACATGTCAATTCTATCACATATACTGGAGGAGTGGGTTACACACATGTCAAGTCTATCACATATACTGGAGGAGTGGATTACACACATGTCAATTCTATCACATATACTGGAGGAGTGGATTACGCACATGTCAAGTCTATAACAAATACTGGAGGAGTGGGCTACACACATGTCAAGTCTATCACATATACTGGAGGAGTGGGTTACACACATGTCAAGTCTATCACATATACTGGAGGAGTGGGCTACACACATGTCAAGTCTATAACAAATACTGGAGGAGTGGGTTACACACTTGTCAAGTCTATCACATATACTGGAGGAGTGGGCTACACACATGTCAAGTCTATAACAAATACTGGAGGAGTGGGCTACACACATGTCAAGTCTATCACATATACTGGAGGAGTGGGCTACACACATGTCAAGTCTATAACAAATACTGGAGGAGTGGGTTACACACTCGTCAAGTCTATCACATATACTGGAGGAGTGGGTTACACACATGTCAAGTCTATCACATATACTGGAGGAGTGGGTTGCACACTCGTCAAGTCTATAACATATAATGCAGGAATGGGCTACACACATGTCAATTCTATCACATATACTGGAGGAGTGGGTTACGCACATGTCAAGTCCATCACAAAGAAACTGATGATTAACGTTTGTATATATTTTCATGTAAATATTTTTATGTAGTTATAATCATTGCATGTTTGAGCTCACGAAGGCTTTAACCGCAATGTTTATTTTGTCATTTGTAATAGGGTTCTAGTACAGCTGACCGATTCAAATTCTCGATTTTCGTTGATTAACTTACGGTTTTAAATGATCTGCTGGAGACAAGCCGTGGAAGGGAAAGACAACGTGACTTGTAAGTGGCCACAACCATGAGATGGGCTGGAAAAAACCCGTTTGTGTGGTGGAGATTCCTTAGAACAGTGGTTCTCAGCCTTTTTTGGCCCATGCCCCCCTTTACCATACGTTCAGAACGTCATTCTCCCCCCCCCCCTCCCTTTCGAATTTCCTCCCTATAAATTCCCCCCCCCCCCCATCCTTACACAGTATACTTAAAAATGGAAGCTAAATTTAATAACACATACTAGAACAAGTCTAGACATCTACATTAAACCTGATTTGCGGGTCTACTTACGTTATAAAACGAATTTAATTAGCGCGAAAAGTACAGAACTGTAAAATTTAGAGGGAAAAACAATATCAAGTAACTGGTTATACTATTAATGCGAACTTCAAATAATCTTAATTTCCCCCCCCCCCCCCCCCCCCCCCCCACCCAACCCCCGGAAACCCCCAAATTCCCCCATGGGGGGGGGGGGGGGATTCCCCACCGGTTGAGAACCACTGCCTTAGAACGTATATGCAATGCGAAGATAGCACATGATATCATGTTATATATATATATATATATGTGTGTGTGTGTGTATGTATGTGTGTGTGTGTGTGTGGTGTAAGTTTGAGTCAGGTCTAAGTCAGATTTGTCTGAGCTACCGTATAACAGTAGACGGCACTACCTGCTTTCTGTTAATGCCAAATTTGGGCTGCGTTCACGAAACCAGACACCCAACATTGTGCCAACGGCTTCGGGGGGAGAAGCGCAATTCGGAAGGTACTAGCTGGTGAAAGGAAATGCAACCTCAAGATAAAATGTATTGTCAGGGCAGACCAGGCCCTAAGCCTTGGCTGGCAACTGGTCTAGGATTGAAAATCCGACGGGCGGACAGTTAGAGCATTGCTTTGCTTCTGCAGCATGTCTTATTACAGATGTATTGGTGTTACCTTTCCTCTGGAGTAAACTAGACAGGCCGAGAGAGGGATCATGCTGCATGGGCAACACATGGTCTCTATAATTCAGCCCAAACTTTGTTCTATGGAGAGATATAAGTTAGTATGATTTTTTTTTTTCAAGCACAATGTAATAAACTACAATGAAGCAAGGTGTCAGTCAGTATTTGTGTGTGTATATATATATATATATATATATATATATATATATATATATATATATATATATATATATATATATATATATATATATATATATATATATATATATATATACACACACACACACACACACACACACACATTCTTAGTTTTTCTACGAGCAGTATGAAGATCCCCTGCCGGCTTGCTAGGCAAGTCGCAGATATATATATATATATATATATATATATATATATATATATATATATATATATATATATATATATATATCTTATATATAAATAAGGATCGTATGTCTGTCTGTCTGTCCGTATGTCCTTTGTGCGCTCGCGAACGGCCCATCCGATTGAGATGAAATTTTCTACACGCCTTCCTTTCAGTCCAGAGCTGTCAACTGTCATAGTTTTTTAGTGTGAAATCGCCTGCTTACTCAGTATTATTTCATTTTTCATTTTTCATTATAATTGTATATATTTCAGGGGACCTAACTCCGTAAAAGTTATTTCAAGGGGCATAACTTTTCTGTATAACTTATAGTCATATTGTGGCATCGTTTTCAAAGATTTATAAACTCTGTGTCCATAGTTATGTACCGGCATATGAGTTATAATAAATAATGATACAAACTGTAAGGCATTTTCAAAGTTTTCATAAAAATAATGCACAATGCATAACATTGTAACTCATCTTTATTTGCTTAAGAAGTTACTGTAGTCATGCAGGTGATTAGCAAGCGTTTTCATTAAAAATAATGGATGGTGTGTGGAAGGACATTCTTTTAAGTTACTTTTTTTGTTGTATGAATTTAATGAGAACTTATATGACTACTTATGTGAATTAAATGAGATGCTCCCCACCAGGGACTGGGCGAAGCCGGACAGGGTCAGGCAGACAGATAGACAGACAGACAGACAGACAGACAGACAGACAGACAGACAGACAGACAGACAGACAGACAGATAGTCGGTAACGGGAACGGGAACTTATATGACTACTTATATGAATTAAATGAGATGCTCCACACCAGGAGCTGGGCAATGCCGGGCCGGGTCAGACAGACAGACAGACAGACAGACAGACAGACAGACAGACAGTCGGTAACGGGAACGAGAACTTATATGACTACTTATATGAATTAAATGAGATGCTCCCCACCAGGGACTGGGCGAAGCCGGGCCGGGTCAGCTAGTATATATATATAACATATATAGACAACATATGTAAAGAAACCAGCCAAGCAGAGACAGCAAGAATACCGCATGACGAGAACACAGAAAGAGAACCATCTGTAAATCCAGTCATTAGCGAACTCCTGTTTGCGGACGACCAAGCACTAATAGCAACATCAGAAGCTGAATTACAAGACCACATGAATAGTCTAAACGAAATGTGTAGGGAACATAACATGAAAATGAGCACAAGCAAAACAGAGGTAATGACTATAACTAAAGAAGAACAAACAACAACAATTCACATAAACGAACATCCCTTGAAACAAGTAAAGAGTTTCAAGTACCCAGGAAGTATAATATCATCAGATGACAGATCATAAGACGAGATAGAAAATATATGCAATAAGGCAAATCAACTCATTGGACAAATGGCACCAATACTAAAGAACAAACATGTATCAATAACTACTAAGAAAGCACTTTACAACACAATCTTCCTACCAACTCTATGCTACCAATGCCAAACCTGGACAATGATAGAAAAAGAGAAAAGAAAAATCACAACAACAGAAATGAGATTCCTGAGAAGAATACTCAACGTATCAAGAAGAGATAAGATCAGAAATGAAGACATCAGGACTAAAGTGGGGGTTAAAGCAGCACTAGATTTTATTAGAAAGCAGCAAGTCAAATGGTTTGGCCATGCAAGTAGGTTACCAGTCAACAGCATACCACAACAAGCAATGATGTACAGACCAGTTGGAAACAGAGGAAGAAGTCGACCACGTAAACGTTGGACGGAGGGAATAGCAGAGTCCATGGGAATATCTATATATGAAGCCCAATATGTATATGAATGTATATATATATATATATATATATATATATATATATATATATATATATATATATATATATATATATATATATATATATATGTGTTTGTGTGTTTGTTTGTGTGTGTGTGTGTTTGTGTGTGTGTGCGTGTGTGTACACAAAGCTATCCGTGTTTATGAGGAATAAACAAATCTCTTAAAATTCGAGAGAATCGACTTCATTGCACCGGATGTTATCCCCCCTGGCTTGGTCTATTTCCGCAGGGCTGCCTGCCGAAAGCGTTGCACAAAGCACGAGCTCCGTAGCTCCAACGACGACCCCCAAGAGTTTCCAAGAAAAATGCACCCGTGAACCGAAAGACCTAGCCCGGATCGAAACCACAACGTTCGGAGCGCGAGGCAGACTGCTTGACTACTCCGCCAAGGAGACTCCCCTTCTAGGAGTGAATTGGCCCAGCGCTACTGGCACACTAACGTTTACGTCAGCTTGGTAGGCACATACTGCCGATGATGAAAATTATATTTATACTGAATGTTTTCTTTTTCAAATGACGAAATCATTGTATCTATACAATGACCAAGAGATTTGATCTTTAAAGTGACCAAGTGATTGTATTTATAAAGTGAATAAGTGATTGTATCTATAGTGACCAAATGATTGTATCTATAAAGTTACCATGTGATTGTATCAATAAAGTGACCAATTGTTTTTTCTAGAAATTGGCCAAATGATGGTATCTATGAAATGACTATCACGATGTTCTTGATGATAAGTGCGTGATATGGTCGTTTTCTAGGTAACGATACTCCTGGTGTGTCAATTGAGCTATCTAACTGTCTTACAACATAACTCACCCCCGCAGTGCACATTCACCAGTCATTAAACAAGATTGCGTTGGCGCACATAATCCTTTATTGCAGAAAGAACACGGACAAACTGAACACAACTCTATATCCAGAAACAATATAATCCATAGAATATAAATATCCTCCTCACAATTTAACCAGCACACATTACTGCCTTCTCAAGCCTGCTTCATATCAAATCCACAAGACAGGTAATCCAGTTCCTATCCACAGATGGACCTCACACAATACACCCACACAATGGGTCTAGTCTCCACTAACTATCCAACCCACTCTGGGTTCAGGCCTCTATTCACTATCCAACCCCCACTGGGTTTTAGGCCTGCATTCACAACTGGGAGATCAACACAACCAAAGATCTGACCCACAGTCAATCTAAGCTCCCCCTTCTTCGACAACCAATCCGCTCGGCGCCAAAACATCAACTGTCCTGAAGTCCCTTGACTTCACACAAAACTAAACTGTCCTTCACCCCATCCACCCTGGGGGTCTCCACTCACACCCGCCCCATTATTTCTCAGGGTTGATTGTTTTTCTCGTAGCCAGGTCACTCACCTTACTGTCTTCAACTTTCCTCTGTTATTTCTCATGCCCGATCACTTGTTTATGTACTAGCACGGTTATTCTCCTTAATGTCAATGACCCCAGGCATGTGTCAATGACCAAGTGACTGTATCTATAACATAGATAATTATTGTATCTATAAAATGACCAAGTGACTGTATCTATAACATAGATAATTATTTTCTTTTCTTTTTTTTTTTTTTTTTTTTTTTTTTTTTTTTTTTCTTTTTTTTCCCGCGTTTCCATCCTGTTTCAGGATATTGCGGTCAACACCAGCATCTTTCAGCTGTATGTTGATTCCTAGGCTAGATTACGCTCATCAGCACGCCACGACTTTCTGAGCGACCGGCTCCATACTCTCATAAGTCACTTTTGCGATTCGAACCACTGCTAATTCTTGTCGCGTCACGTGACGAGAGTATTCGGGGTTAGCTGAGAAAGCTGCTAACCCCTCGGCCACGGAGCCGGTATAGATAATTATTGTATCTATAAAATGACCAAGTGACTGTATCTATAACATAGATAATTATTGTATCTATAAAATGACCAAGTGACTGTATCTATAACATAGATAATTATTGCATCTATAAAATGACCAAGTGACTGCATCTATAACATAGATAATTATTGCATCTATAAAATGACCAAGTGACTGTATCTATAACATAGATAATTATTGCATCTATAAAATGACCAAGTGACTGTATCTATAACATAGATAATTATTGCATCTATAAAATGACCAAGTGACTGTATCTATAACATAGATAATTATTGCATCTATAAAATGACCAAGTGACTGTATCTATAACATAGATAATTATTGCATCTATAAAATGACCAAGTGACTGTATCTATAACATAGATAATTATTGTATCTATAAAATGACCAACTGACTGTATCTATAACATAGATAATTATTGTATCTATAAAATGACCAAGTGACTGTATCTATAACATAGATAATTATTGTATCTATAAAATGACCAACTGACTGTATCTATAACATAGATAATTATTGCATCTATAAAATGACCAAGTGACTGTATCTATAACATAGATAATTATTGCATCTATAAAATGACCAAGTGACTGTATCTATAACATAGATAATTATTGTATCTATAAAATGACCAAGTGACTGTATCTATAACATAGATAATTATTGTATCTATAAAATGACCAAGTGACTGCATCTATAACATAGATAATTATTGTATCTATAAAATGACCAAGTGACTGTATCTATAACATAGATAATTATTGTATCTATAAAATGTCCAAGTGACTGTATCTTTAACATAGATAATTATTGCATCTATAAAATGACCAAGTGACTGTATCTATAACATAGATAATTATTGTATCTATAAAATGACCAAGTGACTGTATCTATAACATAGATAATTATTGCATCTATAAAATGACCAAGTGACTGTATCTATAACATAGATAATTATTGTATCTATAAAATGACCAAGTGACTGTATCTATAACATAGATAATTATTGCATCTATAAAATGACCAAGTGACTGTATCTATAACATATATAATTATTGCATCTATAAAATGACCAAGTGACTGTATCTATAACATAGATAATTATTGTATCTATAAAATGACCAAGTGACTGTATCTATAACATAGATAATTATTGCATCTATAAAATGACCAAGTGACTGTATCTATAACATAGATAATTATTGCATCTATAAAATGACCAAGTGACTGTATCTATAACATAGATAATTGTTGTTTGTCCATCAAGAATGATGATGACCATTCATTTCATCCAGTAGGGTTGAAGGTGTGGAGCCGTGGGTTCTAAGATGGCTGATAAGGCCTATTTTGGCTCGAAATATTCTTTGACAATGTGGGCAAAGAATGCTTGACGTCTCTGGAGGAGGATTTCCTGCAGTGGTTTTTCTGTCCTGCATTTTACTTCACAGCTCTTGCAGTCCTGGTTGACTCACATATGACTGCACCTTTGCGCAATGATGCACGCCACGAATTTCGGTCTCTGGCTGCAGCCTCCCAGGTGTCATGATGAATTCCAAAAGCATTCAGTGAAATTTTCAGAGTGTCTTTAAAACGTTTCCTCTGGCCACCTTGGGAGCGTTTATGACAACGCAGTTCGCTGTAGAAAATTCGTTTAGGGAGCCTGTGATCTGGCATGCGAGTCAAGTGACCAGCCCAGCGAATCTGATTCTTCATCAGTAGAGTGTGGACACTAGGCATGGATGCTCTTTCTAGGACTTCAGTGTCTGGAATCTTGTCTTGCCATTTAATATTCAGTAGTTTCCTTAGGCAGACTGTGTGGAAGTGGTTTAATTTCCTAGCGTGTCGCTGATAAACAGTCCAGGTTTCACAAGCATATAGCAGTGTGGATAATACAACTGCTTTGTAGACTTTTAGCTTTGTTTGCAGGCTTATTCCAGTTCTGTCCCATACATTCTTGTACAGTCTGCCAAAGGCTGCACTGGCCTTGGAGATTCTTGCATTCACTTCGTCATCGATTGTGGCAGCTTGTGACACGGTGCTGCCAAGATAGGTGAATTTGTCCACAACACTTAGTCTATGATCATTCACTTTGATATTCGGCACAGTGTGATTATTCCCTGGAGCTGGCTGGTACATAACTACAGTCTTCTCCAAGTTGATATTGAGCCCAAAGTTGGCACAGGCATGTGAGAAAGCTGAAACATTATGTTGCATGTCCGCCTATGAGTTGGCGTATAGAGCGCAATCATCAGCAAACAGGAGCTCTCTGACGGTGCCGCTGTTAATTTTGGTTTTAGCTTTCAGCCTTCTGAGATTGAATAACTTTCCATCCATACGGTAGTTGATGTCTATTCCAATGTCGTCGTTCTCGAAGGCATTCATCAACATGGCTGAAAACATGAGGCTGAACAGTGTTGGTGCCAGGACACATCCTTGCTTCACTCCATTGGTGACAGGAAAGGGTTCAGACAGTTCACCATTTTCCTGTACTCTTGCCTGCATGCCGTCATGAAATAGCCGCACTATTTGGACAAACTTTCGTGGACAGCCATATTTTGCCATAATCTTCCACAGTCCTTCTCTGCTGACTGTATCAAAAGCCTTGGTAAGGTCAATGAAAGTGGAGAACATTTCGCAGTTCTGTTCCTGACATTTCTCTTGCAGCTGCCTTGCAGCGAAAATCATGTCAACAGTTCCACGTTCTTTTCTGAAGCCACATTGACTCTCAGGAAGAAGACCTTGATCTAGATGGGCTGTGAGGCGATTGAGAAGAATTCTGGCGAGTATCTTCCCTGCAATTGAAAGCAAGGAGATGCCTCGGTGGTTGTCACAGGATTGGCGGTTTCCTTTACGTTTGTAAAGGTGGACTATTGACGCGTCCTTAAAATCTTGTGGCATGGTCTCGTTCATCCATATGTTTGTGAAGACTTGGTGAAGCTGCTCTGTTAGGACCGGCCCACCAGCCTTGTATATCTCTGCTGGGATGGAGTCAGGACCAGGTGCTTTGTATATCTCTGCTGGGATGGAGTCAGGACCAGGTGCCTTGCCGCTGGAGAGTTGCTGGACGGCTTTGTTTATTTCCACTATGGTTGGCAGGTCATCAAGTGTCTCATTGGTGGGAACTTGAGGAAGGCAGTTGATGGTTTCATCATCGAAGAAGGAAGTTGCATTTAAGATTTTGCTGAAATGCTCTGCCCAGCTTTGGAGAATTTCTTTCTTATCAGTGACCAATGTTCCCCCGTCTGCACTGAGGAGGGGAACTATGCCTGGTGATGAAGGACCATAGACCGCTTTCAGTGAGTCGTAGAAGTTTTTCATATCATGTCTGTCAGCAAAGCCCTAAATTTCATCAGCTTTGCTGCTCAGCCAGGAGTCCTGCATGTTCCGAAGTTTCTGCTGCACTACTCTCTGAATGTTCTTGAAAGCATCTTTTTTTGATGTTGACTTTGGGTCATTCAAATGTGCCTTGAGGAGAAGATGTTTCTCGGCCAGCAATTGGTTGATGTCTTCGGAATTTTCATCAAACCAGTCTTTATGCTTTCGGGGGGCTGGACCCAGGATTTCCATAGCAGTGTTGTAAATTGTGTCCTTTAGGGCTCTCCATTCTGTTTCTGTATCCTGTTTAGCTTCAGCATTGGGCTTGAGGCAGTCTTCCAGCATATTTTCAAACGACTGCTGCATTTTCTTGCTGTTTAGGCGGGTGACATTTAGCTTTGTTTGCATTTTCGCCCCTTGAGGACGCCGTGGTGGCCTGATGTGGATGTTCATTTTCGAGACAATGAGACGATGGTCTGTCCAACATTCGGCACCAGACATGGATTGTGTCACTCGAACGTCTTGTCTGTCACTCCTCCTGACGATGACATAGTCAATGAGGTGCCAGTGTTTCGAGCGAGGGTGCATCCACGATGTCCTATTTCTCATGGGGAGACGGAAAATTGTGTTCGTAATCAGGAGATCATGTTCGGCACATGTCTGAAGGAGGCGGAGTCCATTGCTGTTACAATTTCCGACTCCATGCTTTCCAATAATGCCACTCCAAGAGGTGGTGTCCGTGCCTACTCTGGCATTGAAATCCCCAAGGAGTATAAGTTTGTCTCCTTTGGGAGCAGATGTTAATACATTGTGCAGGTCCTCATAAAACTTGTTCTTGACATCATCTTCGTTGGTCATAGTTGGTGCGTAGACACTCACAATGGTTGCGTGCTTCCTTCCATTCAGCAGAGGCAACTTCATGGTCATGAGCCTGTCGTTTATAGCCTTTGGAAATCCAGCTAATTCCAGCTTTTCCTTCCACTCCAGAAAAATGTGTAGCCGGCACCAATTTCACAGATTTGGCCTTCTTCTGCAAGTCGTGTCTCGCTCAAGGCTGCAATGTCGATGTTGTGCCTACCCAGCTCTCTCCAAATCAGTGCTGTTCGTCTCTCTGGACCCGACGCGCCGTCTCTGTCAAGTAGGGTGCGTACATTCCAAGTTCCAATTGTTAAGGGAATATGGTTTACTCTTTTAGCTTTGATTGTTTTATCTTTCTTTGTATGTCGACCGCAGTTAGGGTACCCACCAACCGCGGCTAGCTGGTTAGGTAGTGATGAAGCAGAAAATGTTTAGGGCACCTTTTCTAGCCCCTTCCTCATGCTATGGAGGTGAGCAGTGTGTTCCTATAGAGGGCTGCTCAGTCGCTCAGGGGGCTGCCGAATTCCACTGCTGCTCCGGTCAGTAGAAGACGACCATATGGCCTGAGCCGCCTGTGTGCAGGTCTGCGACTACGGCTGCCAGCGTACCCACGCCTGCCGCCTTGCCGCTCGCCCATCGCCACAGGGCTTGAAAGTGATCTGTGACGTTGGATGAAGAATGACTTGCGCGATGACTTGGATTAAAGTGAGGAAGAGTTGCGCAATTCGTCGACCTCACTCTCTAGCCTGAGTCCATCTGAGTCCAGTGGCAAGACAAGTCGAGACGATTGGAGACGAATACAGGTGCAGTGGATGACCAGGGCGCTCTACGTGCCTTGCCGTGCTCATTACGTTCCACAACGCTTTGCAGGTAAACGCCGTCTTGCCCGTTGAATCAGGAATGATTTCTTCCGCGCAGTCTGCCGAATCCTGTCTTCACATGCTGGGTAGGCATACCCTTGTTTATCACTTGGTTTGACACCAAATCGGATACCCATGCCTGGTTTAGCCAGCCTCTCACAGCTGTTGCCCGGGGGGTGGCCGCTGTCGCATGCTGACAGCTAATAGGAGCCACAGGCACGAGCTGGGTGTCAGACTTGGACCAGTGGGGGATGGGTCCTGAAAGGACATGAGAGCCATCCTTACCAAAGGTGCTACCAATGCCTGACACCCCGTACCCCCCAACATAGATAATTATTGCATCTATAAAATGACCAAGTGACTGTATCTATAACATAGATAATTATTGTATCTATAAAATGACCAAGTGACTGTATCTATCATCATCATCATCATCATCATCATCATCATCATCATCATCATCATCATCATCATCATCATCATCATCATCATCATCATCATCATCATCATCATCATCATCATCTTCCACTTCTGCCGTCAAGCGTCGTGGGGAGGAATAATTTGCGTTCCAGCGCCCGGTGGATGGCACTGGATAGTGTCATTCCGTGTGGTTGTACAATGTCTCTGATGTCGTCAATCCATTTTCTTCTTGGATGTCCTCGTGGTCTCGTCGCAGATGATCTTTGATGTAAGGCCAGTGATGGTAGTTGCTGATGTGCATTCTAACGACATGGCCAAACCACTTGATCTTCTGTCTTTCAATAAATGTGGCACAAGGTGTTGATCCCACAGTCTGTCTGATAGTAGCATTTCTTACTCGGTCTCGGATTGTTAAGTTGGCAGCTCTCCTCAGGCATCTCATTTCGCAGGTGTTGATTTTGCGAAGGTGTAATTTGGATAAAGTCCAGGTTTGAGATTGATAGCATAGGGTTGGTGTGAATATGCTGTTTATTATCTGTCGTTTTGCGGACATGGGTATGTTTGGATGCTTCAGTAAGGGTGATAGTTGATATGTAAGTGCACCAGCTTTTTGACATCTGATTTCAATTTCTCTGTCCAATCTGCCATCTTCTGTGATCATACTTCCAAGGTATTTGAATTCTTTAACTTGTTTCAGAGGTGTGTTATTTATCTGTATACTGTATCTATAACATAGATAATTATTGTATCTATAAAATGACCAAGTGACTGTATCTATAACATAGATAATTATTGTATCTATAAAATGACCAAGTGACTGTATCTATAACATAGATAATTATTGTATCTATAAAATGACCAAGTGACTGTATCTATAACATAGATAATTATTGTATCTATAAAATGACCAAGTGACTGTATCTATAACATAGATAATTATTGTATATATAAAATGACCAAGTGACTGTATCTATAACATAGATAATTATTGTATCTATAAAATGACCAAGTGACTGTATGTATAACATAGATAATTATTGTATCTATAAAATGACCAAGTGACTGTATGTATAACATAGATAATTATTGTATCTATAAAATGACCAAGTGACTGTATGTATAACATAGATAATTATTGTATCTATAAAATGACCAAGTGACTGTATCTATAACATAGATAATTATTGTATCTATAAAATGACCAAGTGACTGTATCTATAACATAGATAATTATTGTATCTATAAAATGACCAAGTGACTGTATCTATAACGATAAATGTACATTGAATTCGTCGCACACGTAGCTCCAGAACATGGGTACAGTGCAGGAGCCGGACATGTTCCCAACTATTAACTGTGACAATCAGTCAAGTAAGTAGACGATCCCGTCCATCGCACTATAGGCTATTGTATATTTGACGCTATCCCCACTTTCTACAGATTAACGAGCATCAGAATGACTGATCGGATACTAGCGCTCGCTGGTAAATGTCTGGTACGCTGATGTCGAGGTAGCGGGTTCAACTACACACCGGTCATTCGAACTATAATGTTGACTTCTCGTCCTTGACTTGAGGACATACATTGCAAGTACATCGGAAGTCGGAGTGGGTTCGCCTGATGGCGAGGGACATTAGTAACAGGGAAAGCTAATCCGCACGCAAACAGCAGTCCCGTGCACTCCCCAGTAGCAGCCAATACTACTAGCAGAAACAGCACGTGTATGGAATAATCTTGAGTTCATAATGAGCTAAGAAAATAAACATAGTTCAGATAAATGAGTTCTCTATCGGTGAAGGGGTCAGTATGAAGCTTGCCGTCTTTATTAATTTACCATAAACATAGTAGTCATAACTGATTTGCAACCCCCGAGGCTGATTTCAAAGCCTCCGCTCGGTATACAGAGGAATTAGGCAGCTCTGAGTCTCAACATCCCTTAAGCTAACATGACTTACTTACACACAATTAGCATTTATAATTCGCTTGAAATAGTACCTGGCTTTGTTGTTGAATCAAGCCTTAGTGGTGTGTTTGTGACTGCAGCTGTTATTTTCTCAATGATTGATGATATTTCGTCCAGTAGGTGGACAATGAGGACTGTGCTAATGTTGATCTTGTGTTGGTCAATTACCGGACACATGGCAGCTAAAGGTTAGTGCTTGCAAACATCATTTTCGTATTGTTGCTTGCTAATTGTCGCCACGAAGCCGTAGTGGAGCTTATTAATCAGTGAATGTGCCAGACAAGATAGTGACCCAAGTTTAATTAATAAAATATTATTTCACACCACACGGCTCTGAGCCCTGCATAGCTTCATAGACATGGCCACCAGAAAATTGTAAGAATAACATCAGAATTGTCTGTGAGGGAAAGAAAGGACATGGCCACTCCAACACCATATGTTACAATGTCCTTTATTTTATATCCTCCTATATGTTATATTTTCCTATCTGTTTTATTCTACCATATGATATTTTCTCCTTTATGCGAGCGAACAAAAAAGAAAGAAAGAAAGATATATTCTAAAAATTAAGTTGCATGTCCTTCACATGACGTAGCAGTCAACCCCAGCATTTTCGCTGTTCGTGATTCCTGGGCAAATTTTATGTTCAATAGTTTGCCATTGCTTTCTGAACGACCGGCTCTTATACCTATTTTCGAAAAAAACCAGCACCGTTATATTGTCCTATATGCTATATTCTCCATATGTTATATTCTACCATATGATATATTCTCCTTTATGTTATATTCTCATATATGTTATATACTCCCTTTATCTTATATTCTATTATATGTTATATTCTATTATACGTTATATTGTCCTTTATGTTATATTCTCCTATTATTTATATTCTACTATATGTTAGTTTCTCCTCTATATTATATTCTCCTATATATTATATGCTCCTATATATTATATTTTCCTGTACATTATATTCTTCTGTATGTTTCATTCTATCTCATGTTATATTCTCCTATATATTATATTCTCATGTGTGTTATATTCTCTTATATATTATATTCTCCTAAATATTACATTCTACTATATCTTATATTCTCCATTATATTATATTCTGCTATATGTTAAATTCTCCTATATGTTATATTCTCCCAATTGTTATATTCCACTATATGTTATATTCTCTTTTATATTATATTCTACTGTAAGTTGTATTTTCCTATATGTTATATTCTAATATATGTTACCTCCTTTTTAAGTTATTTTCTTCTATATGTTATTATAATATATATTATATTCTCATATATGTTATATTCTACTATTTGCAAAATTCAAAATCTTATACACAATAACATCAGCTTCCCTCATAAAACTGCCTTTATCTGTTGATTATCTTCATCTCTGTGTATTCATATGCTTATAACCATCTATTTCTCCATATTGAATTCCCCGTGTTCACATGTTTAGTTGTCTGTCTTGGTTTCTCTTTTCTTTCTAACGCTTTTCTATAACGCCCTTTTCTCGCTATCGCGCAATAACAGCGGTTACATTATTGTATCATATGCTTGTATTAATCATCAATCCATCCATCATGTGCCATGCCGATAAGCGTGGGCGGTCATGTTCTGCCATCTCACTCACTCGATCACCAGAGTCGTTGACTGTACTTTCTGTCAGGCTGATGTTCGTCCATCTCTTAATGTTATCTTCCCACTTGCATCGTTGTCTACCTCTTGCTCGCTTGCCCGTAATTTCGTCCTCCAGTATAGTTTTTAAAAGAGCAGTATGTCTTTTAACTTGCCTCTGTTTTATTTCTTTCATCAACTCTCTTTTCATTCCCAGTTTTACTAGAACTTCTCATTTGATTGTTTTTGTTTCCATGAAATACGACATATTCGTCTGTATATCCACATCTGCAGGGCCTCTATTCGACTTTCTAGTTGCCTGTTCAATGTCCAGGCTTCCGCGCCATACAGTAGTGTAGAATATACGTAACATTTGACAATTCCCATTGTTAATCCGTTTTTAATCTCTGTAGATAACCAAAAGATTGGAAGAGAACTATCTTCATTCCAACACCAAAAAGGACAACCTAAAATTATGCACCAACTATAGAACTGTTGCCCTGATCAGTCATGCAAGTAAAATTCTACTAAAAATCATAATGGCAAAACTTCGTAAGAAAATGGAAGAAGAGATTAACGTGGTTCAAGCTGGATTTAGATGAGGAAGAGAAACAGGAGATCACATACTCAACAGGCGTTTAATAATAGAGAAGTGCAGAGAATTAAATGTAAGCCTATTATCCTGTTTTGTGGATTATTCAAAGGAATGTGACTGTGTAAAACATCAGAAACTTTGTGAAATCATGAGGCATATGGGCTTTCCATCACATATAGTACAACTCATAAAAATGTTCTATCTAGACCAACAAGCAGCGGTTAGAATAGATGGCGAGAGATTAGATTGGTTTGACATCAGGCAAGGAGTCCGTCATGGCTGCGTGCTGTCACCCTATTTGTTTAACCTGTACGCCGAAAATATAATGAGAAATGTCAGAGATGATAAAAACAGGGAGCTATATGATGCCCTAAATATCGGTGGTCATGAGATACCAGAGATTCGATTTGCTGATGATACAGTATTACTATCCACATCACAGATTGGCATAGAAAACTTAATAATCTCAACCCGAAGAAATAGTGAAAATCACAACTTATATCTTAACATAGCAAAAACAAAGATAATGCAATCAGATAAAACTACTATGGAGAAAGAAATATATGTTAATAAGGAAAGATTGGAGGTTGCGGAAAATTTTGAATATCTTGGGTCATTGATTACCAACAATGGTGACACAATGAAAGAAATTAAACTACGACTATCAATTGCTCTTCAAAGACTAAAACAGCTGAATAAATTATGGAGTGGGACAGCAGAACTACAAAAATTAGATTTTTAAGAGCATGCATCTTTCCCATTGCAACATATGCCTGTGAGACCTGGACACTTACTAAACAAGCTGAACAGTGCATAAATGCATTTGAATACAAATGTTATAGACGAGTTCTAAGAATATCTTGGGTAAAGAAAAGAACAAATGTTTCAATACTTCAAGAGCTGAATATTGAAGAGGGTTGGCTATTAAAGACGGTAAAACAAAGAAAATTGATATATTTTGGTCACTTGAAGCGTCACGAAAGTTTGGAGAGAACAATAATGGAGGGGTATATGCCTGGGAAGAGAGGAAGAGGAAGGCCAAAGAGACGACGGGTGCAGGATGTGGCGGATGATCTCCAGATGGGTGTATCAGACGCGGGACATCTTGCTTGTGATCGGGCAATCTTCCGGAGGGTTGTTATGGCAGCGAGGTTCCTCAAAGGACATGCTACTGAATGAATGAATGAGATAATAATACTGATGTCATGCTGCTGAAAGCATTTTTGGCCATTCCTATTTTCTTTCAAATTTCCATTTCACTTCTGCCATCATCTGTTATTACATGTCCAAGTTAGGAGAAACTTGTTACTTGTTCTAGTATCTCCCCGTTTACTGTGATGTTCATTTATGACCTTTTCTTTCCACTGCTAATTGTCATAATTTTCGTTTACCGGGAAGGTTAACTCGGTCAACAAATGCCCGGAGAAGTCGGATGTGTCGGCCTAACGGCGCAAGAACGCAGCTCTGCTGTAAACAGGCACAACGCAATCGCGTCCGAAAAAAAAAAAACTCCGGATGAACGCAGCAGAAGAAGAATTTTCGTTTATTTGGGATGTTAATATCTAAGCCACATTCTGCACTATGCCTGTTTACTTGTTCCACTAGGTCTTGTAACTCCTGCTCACTTTCTGCTAGTAACACAGTATCGCTAACATATATAAGAATGTTTATGATTCTTCCATTGATGTTAAGTCCAGCCATTTCGAAAATGTGTCATTACACAGTGTTTTATCTCTATATGTGTCATTACATACTGTTGTCTCTCTATGTGTATCATTACACAGTGCTGCCTATGTGTGTGTGTCATTAACCAGTACTTCCTATATGTGTCATTACACAGTGTTGTCGTCTCTCTATATGTGTCATTACACATTGCTGTCTATATGTGTCATTACACAGTGTTCTCTCTCTATATGTGTCATTATACAGTGTTGTCTCTCTATATGTGTCATTACACAGTATTCTCTCTCTATATGTGTCATTATACAGTGTTGTCTCTCTATATGTTTCATTAAACAGTGCTGTCTATATGTGTCATTAAACAGTGCTGTCTATATGTGTCATTAAACAATGTTGTCTATATGTGTCATTAAACAATGTTGTCTATATGTGTCATTAAACAATGTTGTCTATATGTTTCATTAAACAGTGCTGTCTATATGTGTCATTAAACAGTGTTGTCTATATGTTTCATTAAACAATGTTGTCTATATGTTTCATTAAACAATGTTGTCTATATGTGTCATTAAACAGTGTTGTCTATATGTGTCATTAAACAGTGTTGTCTATATGTTTCATTAAACAATGTTGTCTATATGTTTCATTAAACAGTGCTGTCTATATGTGTCATTAAACAATGTTGTCTATATGTTTCATTAAACAGTGCTGTCTATATGTGTCATTAAACAGTGTTGTCTATATGTGTCATTAAACAGTGCTGTCCAAGAACGTTCTGGACTTTCTGACGTACATCACCGGCGACTGTGACAACCAAGCTCAGGTTGCCTTGAAGGGGAATGCCTACGATCTGGTGCAAGTCAGAGTCAGACGTGTCCATGTGCCTACATTGGATCCAGTAAGTGACGCCCCGCCCATCATTGGATCCAGTAAGTGACTCCCCGCCCATCATTGGATCCAGTAAGTGACGTCCCGCTCATCATTGGATCCAGTAAGTGACGCCCCGCTCATCATTGGATCCAGTAAGTGACGCCCCGCCCATTATAGGATCCAGTAAGTGACGCCCCGCTCATCATTGGATCCAGTAAGTGACGCCCCGCCCATCATTGGATCCAGTAAGTGACGTCCCGCTCATCATTGGATCCAGTAAGTGACGCCCAGCTCATCATTGGATCCAGTAAGTGACGCCCCGCCCATCATTGGATCCAGTAAGTGACGCCCCGCTCATCATTGGATCCAGTAAATGACGTCCCGCTCATCATTGGATCCAGTAAGTGACGCCCCGCTCATCATTGGATCCAGTAAGTGACGTCCCGCTCATCATTGGATCCAGTAAATGACGCCCCGCTCATCATTGGATCCAGTAAGTGACGCCCCGCCCATCATTGGATCCAGTAAGTGACGCCCCGCCCATCATTGGATCCAGTAAGTGACGTCCCGCTCATCATTGGATCCAGTAAGTGACGCCCCGCTCATTATTGGATCCAGTAAGCGACGCCCCGCTCATCATTGGATCCAGTAAGTGACGCCCCGCTCATCATTGGATCCAGTAAGTGACGCCCCGCCCATTATAGGATCCAGTAAGTGACGCCCCGTCCATAATTGGATCCAGTAAGCGACGCCGCGCCCACCATTGGCTCCAGTAAGTGACACCCCGCACATGACTGGATCCAGCAAGTGACGCCCCGCCCATCATTGGATCCAGTAAGTGACGCCCTGCCCATCATTGGATCCAGTTAGTGACGCCCCGCTCATAATTGGATCCAGTAAGTGACGCCCCGCCCATCATTGGATCCAGTAAGTGACGCCCCGCCCATAATTGGATCCAGTAAGTGACGCTCCGCTCATCATTGGATCCAGTAAGCGACGCCCCACCCATCATTGGATCCAGTAAGTGACGCCCCGCCCATTATAGGATCCAGTAAGTGACGCCCCGCCCATTATAGGATCCAGTAAGTGACGCCCCGTCCATCATTGGATCCAGTAAGTGACGCCCCGTCCATAACTGGATCCAGTAAGTGACACCCCGCCCATCACTTGATCAAGTAAGTGAAGCTCCGCCTATCATTGGATCCAGTAAGTGATGCCCCACCCATCATTGAATCCAGCAAGTGACGCCCCGCCCATCATTGGATTCATTAAGTGACGCTCCACCCATCACTGGATCCAGTAAGTGACGCCCCGTCCATAACTGGATCCAGAAAGTGACGCCCCGCCCATCATTGACCAGTCTTATACTCAATTCCCGACCCCTCAAAATCCATGTCACTCACACACTGCGCTCCCAGGTCAACCCAACCTAAAACTCCCACCAGCAGATGTCATGGGGATTACAGGAGGCTTGAGTGACACTGATCACACTACCCACTGAGTGCCAGTTGCTCTAAAATATGGGTTTAGCACCATATCCCCAATGTGCTAAGAGCTTGTACAGAGGGTCCCTAACTGACTTCACACACGCTGCCGGGTGCTGTCATGTATGAGTGGGGTTGGGTGTGGAGATATCACAATACGTTTACATTAATCACCTTCTTCATTAGCTGCATTATCAGTAGTGTTGAGGATCGACATAGCTGAGAGGTTTAACACTCTCAAACTTGTTCTACTGACCGTGATATAATGGGGTCGGTTGCTTATTTTATCATTTGCTGTGCAGCCGTTTAAACTATTCCACATATTGCCACCATTATGCGCTATTCCGACAAGCGTATTCGGTCATGATTTGCCATCTTTCACGATCACCGGTCGTGGATCAGTTCCTTGATCTTGTCTCGACCAAGCCATGTAGCCAAGTCATTCAGACATTTACTTATCTGCCTTCCCCTTGTTCTTTTCCCTTCAACATTGCCAGCTGTCACCATGTTCTTTAGTTTATTTCTTCTCATAACGTGCCCAAACAATTGTGACTGTCTGAGTCTAATTTCTCTATTCAGTTTACGGTTTTCATTTGCTTCTTATAGGACTTCCTCATTGATTTTTCTGTCTGTCCGTGGCATTCTTTGCATTTGCCCCAGAAACCACATTTCCACATCCATTATATATTTTCAGCTTGACTGCTCATTGTCCACGCTTCACATCTATATAAAATACATCTTTTATGTGGCACCTCAACCCTCTTTTTCTCGTCACAGTTGACATATTTTTTTAAAGGTCAGTATGCTTTCCACATATAGATTTCTCTATAACTTTTTTGTCTCATCTGACTAGCATTTTCTCACATAAGGCCGAGTTCACTATTATCTCTCGTATATTGATATGCCCCACAAGCTTCTGTTGTCTTGTCCTTATGGTTTTGATGTGAGTAGTTGTAACACCTGTGGCTATCCGAACAACTCATTGTTTGCTTTCTTCTTTATCCACGATATTCTTAATGTTCTTCACACAATCGCCATCTACACTACTACCAGTGAATATTGTCTGCAATGTTAGTAAATTATTTTATAATAATTCTTGTCTTCTTCTCTTCCCTCATTTACCTCCGTGAATTGTGGGACGGGAGATGTAAACACTTTGCATGTTCTTTTTCTAATGCTCTTTGTAAGTTGAATTGATGTTCATTTCTCTAAGGTTGTTCTTGATACCATCACTCCATCCTTTATGTGATCTTAACCTTGCTCACTCCATATTTTACATGGTCTTACCCTTGCTCTGTATCCACTATATTAATTCTTCAATGTGGCTCTTTGTGGAGGATGGTACCAGGGATATCTTGAGAGGTGGCCAGACCATTTTATCTGCCGATGTAACACATCATTAATCGCGTAAAGGTGAATTAGTGTGATATAAATTTCATAAAATGGCATGTAGTTAATTATACTTACACATTCATCTCAGTCACATTTATAGGCCTTGCATTGTCAGCTTGGCCGAATAGATAAGAGAACTCATTCTTAAACATCCGGTGTGCTGATGCCGAGGTATCGGGTTTAACCCCTGTACTGGTCAATTGGATTAAAATGTTGGCTTCCTTGATTTGGGAACGTAAAGTACAAGTACCTCTGAAGTCGGAGTGGGTTAGCGTGATGGCGATGGACACGAGTGATAGTGGAAGCTACTCTACACGCAAAATACAGCCTAGTGCACTAGGAGTAGTTGCACGCGTATTGACTAAGTTTGAGTTCAAAGCGAGCGAGCGCACAAAAAACAAACAAACAAACAAACAAACAAACAAATACACAACTAATTATGCGTGTTCGTTAGTATTCTTTGGTAAGGTGACACAACATAATGATGATCATATGTCGTGTTATCTTTTGATGGATATGTACATAAGATGTTGGTACAATGCTATATTAAACCAGTCACCACATAAAAGATGGAGTGATGGTATCAAGAACAACCTTAAAGAAATAAATACCAAGAAGATTACAAAGAACATTAGCTAGAACGAACGAACTTTATTTTCAAAGGGTCAGAAATTTGGCACGCAGGCCCGTCTTACATTCGGCCCTTCCAATCACTCGTCTATCGTTCATCAATTGTGCACGTTACATTCGCATAGGAAAACATAATTGTCGAATGGACTTTGTAAATATAAACAATGCATTGTACCATGTTATGAGACAGGCAAACACACGCACACACGCAGATTCATAAACACACACATACACATACACACCTGCATACATGTTTACATTATTTGCACAAACTCTCACAGTTATGCACACACTCAATAACGTACAAATACACACTCCCTCACACACACACCCACACAAGCCCATACACACACATGCACGCTTTTCATCTCCACAAACACTTCACTGAGGTAAATGGGGGAAGAGAAGCAGAAGAGGATATAATGTAACATTCAGATAGTATTTTCATGTTTCCAGGGAGTTATCCTGTTTGTGGAGCAAGCCACCAACGGCGTTATCAAGTTCTTTCAGCTGGGTGTGGTCCGAGAGGGGCTTGGAAACACTGTTACTATGAAATTGTACAACTTTATTAACGTCCCTTCTAGCAAGTATGTATGTGTGTTTACCGAACTGAACGTATTACATCAGAATGTGTGTGTGTGCCGACCTGAGCGTATTACATCACAATGTGTATGTGCCGACCTGAAAGTTTTACATCAGAATGTGTGTATGTGCCGACCTGAATGTTTTACATCAGAATGTGTGTGCCGACCTGAAAGTTTTACATCAGAATGTATGTGCCGACCTGAACATATTACACCGCAGTGTTGTGGTGACCTGAACGTATTACATCACAATGCATTTGCCGAACTGAACGTGTCTGCCAACCTTGGTTTCTTAGTTAGTTAGTTAGTTAGTCGACAGATCATCCTCGTTGCACATCGAACCATTCAGTCCATAAGTGCTCGGATCCCCTCCTCAGCAAATCCCGCAGCGTGTAGCGGCTAACGACGCCAGTTCTGTGTTGGTTTATCAATCTTCTTTGGCTTCCTGCGTAGTGTTCTTGTTTGGCCACCCCTCTTTTAATTTGCTGCTCCCGCAGTCTGGCCATTGTTGTAGATTCACAGTCATCACTTGGTTCTCGCAAAAGTCTCACTTCTCGTAGAGCATTCAGAATGTCAGCCTGGTCCATGGCGCGTCCGCCCTCCACAGTAGCCTCACCTGCGAGCTTGTCAGCCCGCTCATTTCCTTGTACTCCCGCATGACCTGGCACGAAGATGAAACTAATCTTTGCCAGCCGAGACCGCTTCAGAGGCAGCAACCATTCTCTTCGGATCGACCCCTCCTCTATCCTCTTGATCATGTTCATTGAGTCGCTAAGGAAACAAGCCCTAGTGAATGTCTGTGTCTCGAGCCATGTTATTGCTTTACTTACTGCCATGACTTCCATGGTCAGGCTACTTGTGGTTTCAGTGAAAGCACCAGAGTCCTCCTTCACAATTCTCCCTCCGGCCCGAGCTGTAAAGGCCCATGAGCTTCTCACATGTCGGACGACCGACCCATCTGTGTAGATGACCGCGTCACCGTCTAGCGAATTCTCGAAAATCAACGCTTGTACTTCAGCCTCAACAGCAGCCGGATTTTCTTGTCTGCATTTTCTATCTAGTTGGATGCAAACTGAAAAGGATGTGCAGAAATCTGTTGGCACTTGCACCCACTCCTCGCCAGGTTCTAAGTCCTCAAGTGAACACACTTGTTGAAGAATGTCTTCGGCTTGACCCATCCACGACCGTCCTCTTTTTAACCCGCTGCCCTTCACCTTCCTAATTTCACTATGCAGTGGATGTTGTGTGTTTGCGTTAATTCTGAGGTAGGCGCGTGCCCTGCAAACTTGTATTCTCTCTTCAATGGTTGGAAAATCAAGAAGGTAGCGCATCGCCCTGCATGCTGTATCTCTTGTACATCCAAGAATAATGCGCATAGCTTCATTCTGTATCCTTTCCATCCTTTCTATCTGCTTATGGCTGAGAGTCAGGAATGCCATTGCATACTCCAAAACAGACATGACCAGCCCCTCGTACAGTAGACATAGATGGCGCTGCTCACAGTTTGCTGCCGCCATCACCCGCATCGCTGCCAAACCCCGCTTGGCCTTTGTTATCACCTGGTCTATGTGCACATTATAAGCAAGGCTTCGATCAAACCGTATCCCCAGGTAATTCATTGCCTGCGTTCTTTCCACCGTCTCTGAACACAGCATTACAGTTGGTGTTGGATTGTTGACAATATGATTATTCAACGAGAACCAAGTCACTGTTGCCTTTGTTGGGTTGACCATTGCCCCAGCTTCATCACACAAAGTACTTATGCGATTGAGTTCGGTTTGTAGTTCCACAGCAACCTCCTCTCTATCCTTACCCTGACGATACACTAAAATATCATCGGCATACGACAATGTCCTGCCAGGTCCAGTGATCTGCTCACTGGTGATTCTCACTGTGTAGGCGTTGAACAGTACCGGAGATAATGGTGATCCCTGTGGTAGGCCAGGATATATTGTTGTTGGTTCCGAAGTCCAACTGCCACATCTAAAAACTACTTTCCGTTGGTAGAGGGCTGCAGCGATCCAACTAAGGAGGAATGGACTTACGTCTAGTTCAAGAAGCTGAAACAATAAAAAATCCAGTGGTACTCTGTTGTATGCGTCCTCAAGATCAATCGCTGCAGCAACGGTTTCAGTGCCTGAGTGGAAACCTTCATAGACATCATGGGCAAAGACTGCTGCATTGGTCCAGGTTTCTCTTTTTGGACGGTACCCACCCAGGGTAGGTGGGAAAACACCTTGCCTCTCTAGTTGGCTTGATATTTTCCTGGCAATTACCTTCTCCAGCAGCTTGCCTATTGTATTGTGCATGGTTATAATTCGATATCCCTGAATTTTTTTGTGGTCTTTGTCAGGCTTCGGCAAGGGAATCAGATAGCTGTGTAACCATTCCTCCTTGATGCTAGCACTCAACCTTGGTTTCTATACAATGTTACGATTGTCAATCGTTCAGAAAGCAATGGAAAACTACTGAACGTTTTACACCCCAATGTGTAGGTCAGCATGAGCGAATGGATAGGAATATGTGTTCTTAAACATCCGGTGTGCTGATGTCGAGGTAAGGGGTTCAACCCCTACACCGGAGAGTTGGACTAAAATGTTGACCTATCGTCCTTGACGCGGGGACGTAAATTACAAGTACCTCTGAAGTTGGAGTGGGTTCGCGTGATGGCGAGGGACTCTGGTAACAGTGAAAGCTAATCCACACGCAAAATTCAGTCCAGCACCACTAGAAGTAGTGTGGATGGACTACGCTTCAGTTCAAAGCGAGCGAGCGAAAAAAAAAACCCCACCACAATGTGTGTGTGTGTGTGTGTATGTGTGTGTGCCGATCTGAAGGTATTACATCAGAATGTGTGTGCCGACCTTAATTTCCGTACAATGTTACGAGTGCCGGTCGTTGAGAAAGTAATGGCTAACTACTGAACCTTTTACATCGCAGTGTGTGTGCCAACGTTGGTTTCTATACAATGATATGAGTGCCGGGCTTTCAGAAAATAATGGCAAATTACTAAACGTAAACTTGCCCAGAAATCACAAAAAGTCAAAGAAAACAAAAATGTTGAAGTTGACTGCTATGTCCTTTAAACGATATGCAGCAAACGTTTTCCTTCAAAGCCCCGATAACACACAGGCACAATCTCCCTTAATCGGCTCTTACCGCATAGATGGCAGATTGCAGACTTAATATTCCTGTCGCCTACATATTTCCCCTCGTAGCAACGAGCGTAAACAAATAAGGCATGAGCCAACTTCATTCCACTAAACGGAGATGTAATGAAACTGAAACCAACCAGAGATATTACTTCCGGGTTCTGAAAGTGCACCCAGAACAGGAAGAAACAGCAGTCACAATCATAAATGCATCTTCACTGGATGGTGAATAAAGACGGCTGTTTCGAAACAATGTCTAGTATTTCATGTCAAGACTGACATAACAAGCTGAGAAATGCGAAGACAGGCATGCTTCGTGCACAGTGACCTGCGTCAGTTCAAAACTCAGGAGTCTCTGTTGGATCTGTTACCCAGAACTGGTGTGGTGGGAATGAAGTGGTGAGACAGATTGGCTGGGTCTGCATCGTGGTTGGGGTATGGCAGACATTGTCATGACCCTTAGGGATCGTGTGTTTAGTGTGGAAGAACAGATACATCATCATGGCCTACCGTTGGGCAGGGATTGCCTGGAGCAGTAGTTCTCAACATTTTTTGGCCCTTGTACCCTTTCACTGTATGTTCAGAATGTCATTACCCCCTTTAGTATTTTCTCCCTATAACTCCCCCCTCTCCTTTTACACAGTATATGTAAAAATGGATGCTAAATTTAAAAACACATACTAGAACAAGTCTAGACGTCTACATAAAACTCTTTAGCGGATCTAATTACGTTATAAAATAAATTTCGGAACGGTGAGAAGTACAGGACTCTAAAGTATGGAAGGAAAAACAATATCAATTAATCGATTCTTGTATTAACGCAATCTGAAATAATCGTAATTCCCCTCCTCCCTCCGGAAACCCTACATTTCCCCCTGAGGGGGGATTCCCTACCATTTGAGAACCACTGTCCTAGATAGTCTTGCCGACAATCCAGACTACGAAGAAAGACCAGAAGGGGACATAATCAGATTGTACCTGGTACCATTAGTATTGGGAATCTTCGTTTGCTGTTGAAGAAGATAATTACGGAGCACGTATGGGAATGTCCTGAGTGCTGAGATGTCGATTCTTGACTCAACACAACTTAACTCTACGCATGTAAAGACAAGACTGCAAATAATATTTATTTTGAGACATTGTACTTTCATTAAAATAAAAAAAAACATCACACGTGTCTAATACTTAAAAACAAACCATTTATTTTGCTTGAATGTATTGTTCAGTGTAATCTGTACCATCTATTAAAGGTTCGGGACTTACAAGCTTGACCAGATTTCACAGGTGAAAAGTGAACAACTTCAAAGTGACGACCAGTGTGTGGCCTCATTTGACCTGGTGGGTCAAGGCTTCATGACTGGTATATATCCCAACTGTAGGTACACCAACAATGGGGTAAGTCTGTACATGTTTGTTCATTGCGTTTCTTTCAATGTTTATACTAATCTGTTTAGTTAAGTATAGAGGATGTAGAAACTGTTGAAGAATAGAGACCAGCGCCAATGGAATACGGCAGACTGGAACGGGAGCGCTGACAACACGTCTCGGTAATTGTCCAGGAAGACGTTCAGCTCGTGATATTTGAGAATTCATCTTAAGGTTATAATGTCATCTAAACAGATTGGTCTGTTATTCCACATCTGAGCTTTTACGGCACATGTTGGAGGAAAAACTGTGCAGAAAGACTGCATCAACTCAAGCAATAACAGCAGCCGCTAGGGCATTTCAACTATAATAGGCTGAAAACACCACCCAAGAGTTAGCCGACAGTCTCTTTAAATTGCGGCTCGCTTTAAGAATGATGTCTAAAGGGATGGTCCCGATAAAAAAGTCTGCGATTCACTTTGGAGACAAAAGGCAGAAGGCGAAGATCACTTGTGTATCTAGGAAGACCTAACACGGATGTCTAGCTTATCTGGCCAGGTGTTTTTGTCAGAAAGTTTAGTCATCTGTTAAGTACTATGCTTGCACGCACTCACTCGCACACATTGTGTTCAAAGAATTAAGAGAGGAGTTCGTGGGTGCAGTTACAAAACACATTTTTCTTCTTTTAATAAAAGTGAGATTCACAAAAGTTTATTACAAAAGTCTTAATTCAACCAGCGAAATAGAATCGCCCCCACTTCCCCTCCAAAAATAATGAATTGGATAGATAATGAACTTCAATGCCTATCATGGTGTGCACACTGGTGCAGACACAGACCCTAGCAGACGATGTGATGATTCAGTCACTTGGGGTGTTGTGATCCCGTCTAGGGCTAGAGCTGAACCTAGTCCCCCTGTTTCGGTATGTGAGTCCAGATACAAACAGGCACTCGATGCTCTTTCAGAATCAGCGTTTACTCTCCACCAGATTGCGAATCAGCTTATCTGTAATCTTACACCGAGTTATTGTTTAGGCAATAGCAGCAACGAGGCTCCTTAAATAAAACAAAATACAGTCGCATAGCTCTCAGTACCTTGTTTATGGTCAAGTGGCTGAGGGATGGTTTCGTGTGTGTCTGTTTGTGTGATTACCAGAGGCAACTGGGAACAATAGACATAGATTCTATTTGCTAGACTTTCATCTAAAACGATGATTCATTGTATGGCGTGGCGATACATTATATGTCATGATAATACTAGATATAACATTGGAACACATGTGTACAAGGGTTCCAAAAGTGGATACATCTGAAGACAATTGGTCGGTCGGATAAAACAGGGTTTTACAGAGTTTAGTGTAAAAAGGATTACATAATGTAC
The DNA here is from genome assembly GCA_014155875.1 of Cepaea nemoralis. Classification (NCBI taxonomy): domain Eukaryota; kingdom Metazoa; phylum Mollusca; class Gastropoda; order Stylommatophora; family Helicidae; genus Cepaea; species Cepaea nemoralis. Next base: position 428,377 of record JACEFZ010012626.1, on the reverse strand, counting down.
ATGGTTGCCAGCTTGGTATGACTCAGGTGTGTTAATTAGCTGCGTATATTTCCCTACTAATAACATTATGGGGAAATCCTAGGACTGCCGGGACGGTTCCCCAGATAGCTAAGAAGAAGCCACAAATAATACAACCTACTCAAACATCAAGCATTAGACATAGAGCAAGATATTGTCGCCAAGAAGCCGTGAAGTGTAACCCAACGAATATAGGAGCTAGTATGTAAGATAAAGGCAATTAAGCAAGGCGGCTGAGCATTCACTGTCTTGTTTTGGGATGTCTCAGTGATCCCCTCTGAATTCTTTATTTCACAAATGCGCTCCCCCAAACACATGGTGTATGAGTTTTTTTCCCGTCAAATCTCTGTGTCAAACATTTCGGCATGGACTGGATGATGGTGAGGCAAATTCATATTTAAATGTAAATCGCCTGATAATATTGCCTGCATGTGAGAATCATTTTCCACACTATTTCAGCTCTATTCAGGTCTTTTTTAATTTTCTGACTTTCTACATGGTCGAAATCGTGACATATGCTATTTACGTTTTCAAAATATATACATAGGTACATTCACAAAATACACATACTAGTAATCTTTGTGATTATTCAAAGTATATGTACCACATGTATTCAAACTAAATCTATCCTCCTGTCTTAGATCCCACGTGTGTCATGGGTACAAATTATCGGAAGTAATTCTGAGATTTCCCAATATCGGAATATAATTCCGTCCGCACATCGTCATTTTCTAACACTTATCTATTGGTTCAATAACACTCACCCTAGGCATGCACATAACTTAAGCTCATAAAGGGTCATCAAGCATTGATTGGACCTGGTTATGTAGCTGGAATGCATGAACACCTCTGTCTTCACCTGCGCTTATAAGTTTTTAAAACGGAGGGAAATTGTTATTTTTTACCTTCGGTACTGTAGTGTGGTGGTGGGGTTACAATTATATCTCCAGACAATTGAACTGTATAGGGCAAGATAAGGTGTCGAAGACGGGGAAAGGCAAAATACGACGATAACGTCAATATATGATATAGTAATTAAACACTGTCTCTAATACAGCTGCGTATTTTTACGGCAGACATTATAAGTTGCGTCGTATAGCGGCATTAATTGCCATTTTGGCATAAGGATTTAGTTTGTACAACAGCGCTACGGTAGTTAGCCTGCTGTTCTCATAGGGATCTAAGCGTCACCTCCTTACACCTGACTGGAGACACGGGCTTTCCCCTAAACATGCTTTCTCGTGATTCAAAGAATATCATCAGAAATACACTATAAGATCGATATACTGTATGTATTCGTCGAATATTAAACGATTAGCAATTAGGCGGTGACAGCCAATTTTGTGCAACTAGAGTTCGTGTTAAATCTAGAATCACCGTTGGTTTAACAGATGCTCCAACATTGGAACAATACTTGTGACTATATGTTTTGCTTCAGCAAAAATAATATTATTCATGTATTCAATATATACGACGTAAAACGCTGTATGCACCCGACGAGATGCTGCGAAATGTCAGGCAATTGATCGAGCAATATATTGCTTGTTTCTTCTGTGTTTAAAGAAAACTTACACGTGGGTAGATAGAGCCCCGTATCTGGAATGGAGTGTGTCTAGAGGGAGTCAACTTTACACGGATGCATGCCGAATTCGGATATAGTGACCTTTGAGGTGCGTAACAAGGTGTGACACACTGCCAACGAAAGAGGAACATAGAATAGGAAGAAGTATGTGGTATCTAACTCTAACCTCATTACAAAATATATTGTTAGATAACAACTCAAAAGCTGCCAATAAATCGCAGATCACCGTATGTATGTGATAAAAGAAACACGCAGTAATAGTACATTGTAGTAGAAATAGCAATTACGGGTTTACTAAGGACGAGAATGGAGCAGCCCTCGATGTGACCGTAGCGCAATGATGATAATCTGATCCGAACTGAATGTGTATAAATGATATTCTAGTAAATATTCAAGCACATTGATTGGCATTGTGAGTAACTATAATTATATATTTCAGAAACATCCATATTTGATCATAACATACACCTGCGACTTTGACGCGGTTGTCTTTCCTAACAATACGGACCAGAAATGTATGATATCCCCTTACGTGTTTCGCCATGCCCCTCCTGGGTATGTACTTTTTTCTGTATCTGTATATGAAGAGTATCATTTTTTGGCGCTCGCTCGCTGTGAACTCAAGCGTAGTCTATACCTACTATTTATAGTAGTGATGGACTGAATTTTGCGTGTGGATTCGTTTTCTCAATTAACAGTGCCCCTCGCCATCAGGCGAACCCACTCCGACTTCAGAGGTACTTGTAATTAATGTCCCCAAGTCAAGCCAGCTGTCCGGTGTAGGGGTTGAAACGCTAACCTCGGCATCAGCACACCAGATGTTTAAGAACACGCGTTGTTATCCATTCAGCCATGTGGACCTGCAAAGGTATCAATATTTAGCATTTGGTTGATTGATTGGTTGCTACGTTGCTTGGTTAGCTGATTGCTTGGTTGGTTGATTCGTTCACTGGATGAATGGATGATTGTTTACTTAGCTAATTAGTTGGTTGAATTGTTGATTAATTCATGTATTCATTGATTAATTGATAGTTCGGTTGGATGGCTGATTGGATGAATGGTTGATTGTCTGGTAGTTTGCTTCGTTGGGTCGTTGTCTGGCTGATTGTTTGGTTAGATATTTTGTTGGCTGTTGGTTAATTGATTGGTTGGCTAAACGGCTACTTTTTTTGCTTGCTTGTTACGTTGGTTGAATGACTGGTTAGTTGATTTGCATGTTGGTTGCTTGGTTGATTTGTTGAACAACTGATTGGTTGATTAGTTAATTTAAAGTAGTTTGAGTGGTTGGTTGATTGATTGTTTGGTAAATTTATTGGCTGGTTGACTGGTTGACTGATCGATTGGTTGGATGGTTGATGTATTGATAGGCTGATTAATTAATTGGTTTGTTATTTGGTGGTTGGTTGTTTGGTTGATGTTTTTGGTTGACTGACGGTTTGATTGGGTGGTTGACTGGTTGGGTGGTGTATTGTTTGGTTGATTAACTGATTGGTTGGCTGTTTGTTTGGTTAACTGACAGGTGGCGTGGTTGCATGCTTGGTTTGTTAATTAGCTGATTGGTTGATTGTTTTGTTGATTGACAGTGGTTGATTGGTTATTTGGTTGATTGACTGATGTGATGGTTGACTAATTAACTAACGGGTTGGATGGTTGGTTGTTTGGGTTATTCACCCATGAGCTGGTTGATTAATTGACTGATGGGTTAAGGTGTGGTTGGTTGATTGCCTAATGGGTTTGTTGTTTGGTTTGTTCGTAATTCTTATAGAAGACAGTATTAACTCTTAATTTTGATGCATAAGACCTGAGGTGATCTGAGCCCTGACTTGTACTTGCAACTGTCTTTAAGAAGTCTAGTGTCAACATTTTCACCCCCATACAGAACAAACAGTTTCTTATGACGCACAACTGTTTTCCCAATCTTCAAACTCTGGCATTCTGATATCTTGACCATTTGTTCCTTCGTGCAATTAGAGTTGTTTTCAAGTAATCCATCCATCCATCATGTGCCATGCCGGTAAGCGTGGGCGGTCATGTTCTGCCATCTCACTCGATCACCAGAGTCGTGGATCAGCTCCGTGTTTCTGTCTCGACCATGCCACAAGGCCAAGCCATCCAGGTACTTGCTTCTAGGTCTTCCCCTTGGTCTGTTCCCCTCGATCTTACCAGTTGTCACCAAATTCTCCAATCCATTTCTTCTCATAACATGCCCAAAAAATTGTGACTGTCTACGTCTAATTTCTCTAATCAATTTACGATCTTCATTTGTTTCTTGAAGGACTTGTTCATTGGTCTTTCTGGCTGTCCATGGTATTCTTTGCATTTTCCTCAGAAACCACATCTCTACAGCCTGTTTTTCAGCCTGACTGCTCATTGTCCACGCTTCACATCCATATAAAAGTACAGGTTCAATGTAGCATCTCAACACTCTTTTTCTCGTTTCAATTGACATCTTTTTATTGGTCAATATGTTTTTCATCTTGCTAAAGGCTACTTTTGCCATGGCGATTCTTGTTCTAATCTCTTCAAGGCATTTCCCATCAGATGTTATTACTGTTCCGAGATAATTGTACCTGCTCACTTGTTGAAGAATATTCCCATTTACTTGTATATTACATATTTCAAGTAATGCACACACCTAAAGAGTAAACTAATACAACGTTTCAGATATGTTCATTTCTTTGATTATTTCTTCTACAGGGAGCCGCTGAAAGACGCCTCACAATACTACAACAATCCGTGTGGATACTACTAACGTTGCGAAAACAAAATCAACAGAAACATCCATCAATTATGCCTTTTTAATATCTTTCCCCTTTGCATATTTAGATCTTATTTTAGTGATCTCCCTTACAGTGTGTTTCGTGCATCTTGCATCGATGTGTTTAGTAAGATAGGAGGGAGAGTCGCCACCAAAGGGGAAATGTACATAGAAGAGAAATATACAATTAGTAGGATGGTAAAGCAAGGAGAAATGTACAACAAGAAAGTTGGTACAACAAGGAGGAATGTACCACAAGGACAATGGTACAGCAAGGAGGAATATACAGTAAAGAGAGATGTATAACAAGGAGGAATGTATAGCAAAGAGAGATGTACAGCAAAGTGGAATCTCATCTCATCATGTTCCTCTTGTACCTTGCGGTGTCGAGGTGAAGTATAAACATCGTGAGAATGCCCGCTTATGGGCTTCATATATCGATATTCCCATGGACTCTGCTATTCCCTCCGTCCAACGTTTATGTGGTCGGCCTCTTCCTCTGTTTCCATCTGGTCTGTACATCATTGCTTGTTGTGGTATGCTGTTGACTGGTAACCTACTTGCATGGCCAAACCATTTGACTTGCTGCTTTCTAATAAAATCTAGTGCTGTTTTAACCCCCACTTTAGTCCTGATTTCTTCATTTCTGATCTTATCTATTCTTGATACGGTGAGTATTCTTCTCATGAACCTCATTTCTGTTGTTGTGATTGATCTTTTCTCTTTTTCTGTCATTGTCCAGGTTTGGCATTGGTAGCATAGAGTTGGTAGGAAGATTGTGTTGTAAAGTGCTTTCTTAGTAGTTATTGATACATGTTTGTTCTTTATTATTGGTGCCATTTGTCCAATGAGTTGATTTGCCTTATTGCACCTATTTTCGATCTCGTCTTCTAATCTGCCATTTGATGATATTATACTACCTAGGTACGTGAAACTTTTTACTTGTTTCAAGGGATGTTCGTTTAGGTGAATTGTTGTTGTTTGTTCTTCTTTAGTTATAGTCATTGCCTCTGTTTTGCTTGTGCTAATTTTCATGTTATGTTCCTTACACATTTCGTTTAGACTATTCATGTGGTCTTGTAATTCAGCTTCTGATTTTGCTATTAGTGCTTGGGCGTCCGCAAACAGGAGTTCTCTAATGGTTAGATTTGCAGATGGTTCTTCTTCTGTGTTCTCGTCATGCGGTATTCTTGCTGTCTGTGCTTGGCTGGTTTCTTTACATATGTTTTCTATATATGTTATGAACAAGAGAGGGGACAGGACACAACCTTGTCGTACGTCAGATCTTATGGCAAAGTGGAATGTACAACAAATATATGTGCATCAAGAACGATGTAAAGCGAGGGTAAATTGACAGAATGGAGTGATGCACAGCGTAGAGCGATATACAGCAAAGAGGAATGTACAGCAATTTAGTATGTACAGCGAAATGGGATGTATTCTGATTAAAGATGTAAAACATGAAGAAATGTACGAAAGATGACATTTACAGCCAGGAGGAATATATTAGCAAACAGGAACATTAAGAACAAAAATGCAGAAGTTATTTGTGCACATACTATTGTTCAAGAATTATGGAGGAAATTGAAAGAAAAGCGCGACTCAACCAGGTCTCACATCGAAAACGCACAGAACAAGAAGACAATAATACATACAGTAGGAAACAGACAGGAGGTATGTCAGACTTGGAATGTTTGTGGACTAGAAGATAAAGAACAAACACGAACAGAGTACATACAGAAGAAGGCCTTGACAGAACCATCTCAGAACATTTCGAACTGTTCACTTTAGACGAAACAACCAATCAACCCGCGATAAATGAGCTTTTATTTGCAGACGATCAGTACCTATTCTATAGCTACAAAGCAGACTGCAAAAGCATATAATAAGCCGAATCCAACATGCAGCAAATACAAGATGAATATGAAGGTAACCCAAACCAAAGAGATGCAGGATAGATCCCCTGGTCCAACTGACTGACTGACTGACTGACTGACTGACTGACTGACTGACCGACCGACTGACTGACTGACTGACTGACTGACTGACTGTCTGACTGACTGACTGACTGACTGACTGACTGACTGACTGACTGACTCACGCACGCACACACTCACTCACACACACACACACACACACACACACACACACACACACACACACACACTTTTAAATTTTACACACCAGAAGCAAGCGAAAAAAAAAAATTAAATATCTAAGAAATACGATCACATATATTGACAGAATAGATAGACAAATCGCAATCATCTGTCAAAACGCAAGTGCGCTTATATTACAACTATAGCTCATACTGAAATATCCAGAAATACATTATCCAAATCCCAATTACGCAAAATCAATAATTGCGAAACGAAATACCTGAGAAGAGCCAGATAAATGCAAATTGTCATTTACCCTTCAATAGCCATACATCAATTAAGACCTGGTATTAGTGTAAGACTGCCTCTGTGGCGAAGAGTTTACGGACGCGATTCGTAATCACGTATACCCGGGTTCGAAACAAAGCGGTGCTGGGTTTTTCGAGGAAAAAAAAAGATATAGGTTCCGGTCGTTCAGAAAGCAATGGCAAACTGCTGAACGTATAACTTGCCTAGGAATCATGAACAGCCAAAATGCTGGGGTTGACTGCTACGTCCTGTGAAGGACATGCAAGTAAATTTTAAATTGTAGTAAGAGAACGCCCAAGAAGAAGATGGATTGATGACATCAAAGGCATTGTATAATCACACGGTATGTCTCTATCTAGTGTCACCCATCGGTCACTGGAACGTGAGTTATTTCTCCCCACAACACTTGACAGTAATAGTTAAAGATTACGATAATGATGATGATCAAATGGCCATGTATACTTGTGTAATTTATATTTGTTTGTCAGGTGACATCGACTGGATATTTTGCGAAACAGTGAGCATCTCTGAGTTTACAACGCTGGGGTATCAAACAATTGATAATGCCACCTATTTCTTCAACACTCAGATTTCTCATGTAAGCGTTTCTTACCTCATCTGGAGTTCGTGAATTGTTTTTTTTGTCAGCACAAATTTGAAGTCTTTCACAAGCACGATTTGGTGGCGGGGTAGGGGTATCCCCTATCAAAGGAGAGGTAAGGTGCCTCCTTCCCTCCGCTAGCCTACGGGACACCCTTGGGCAAGGTGGAGTACCCGTTTAGCCCCCGGATCAGGGTTACGTGAAGCCATGGGTGTAGGTGGTGGATGAAGTTGAATAGCAGCCAACAAATAGTTGTAGGTTATGGTCTCTAACTTCACGACGGTAGGCAGAGGATCTCTTTTTAGGGAGACAATGGCTACGGTCATCGACCAGTATGATCACTGCTGGGAAGGAAAGCAATGGCAAACTACCTTCTTTACAGATGCCAAGAATATCATATATTCCAATCTCATCGATATGGCCGAGACAGAAACACGGAGCTGATCCACGACCCTGGTGATCGAGTGAGATGGCTAAACATGACTGCCCACGCTTATCGGAATGGCACATGATGGATGGATGGACAAAGCTCGATGTTCTCATATGCGTTATTTTCTGTGATTACGCGAGCAAGATTATCACCGACTGCACATCTAGTGTTCCTTTCACCATTGTCTCTGCGCTATAGGATGGCATCTCCTTTCTCCTTGTCGCTGATGAAAAGCTGTAGATTTTCAATGTACAACTTAAGCATTGAGATGGGCTGCCTATTTATGTACGTCTACCTTTGTCGTTTCAGACCTGGCCCAATGTATTATCTCATTAAGTTTTATCCATGAGATGCTTTCGTTTCACCCGCTACGCTTGTGAAGGTCAAAAGCTGGAACTCTTTAACACTCAGCGTGTTAATATTCATGATAGTCGGCGGTTGCCTCGTCTTCTATGAACAATGCTTTTCATCATTGTTCTTATTCTTGTCTTTCTAGAAATGTTGTTTCATTTTATCATCATCATCAAGTGCCATGCCAGCTGGCGTAGGCGTTCATGACGCTCCACATATCTCGGTCGTTGGTGTTTTGGATCAACTCTGCTGATGATATTCCTCCATGCCACCGTCTCAATCCACCCAGCATCATTTCTCTTGGTCTGACTCTGACTTTCTTCCCCTCGATATGTCCAGTTGTCACGATGTTCTCCAATTCCTCTCTTCTCATCACATGACCAGAGAAGGCTGTTTGTTTGATATGTGGCTATTCATGACATCTTGGGAAGATAATGTGTTGGTTTCCCCTTGTTTGTTTCATTTAGACAACTTAAATTCTGTCATGTGGCTTATGCTGTTTATATTTTGAATATATCACACACACACACAAACACGCACGCACGCACGCACGCACGCACACTCACACACACACACACACTCACACACACACACATAGTGTCACTAAATAGTCGACAGGGTCGAGTTCATTGCACCGGGTTTTATCCCATATGGCTCAGTCTCTTTCAGCAGCGAGGAAAGCATCGCACAAAGCACGTACTTTGTAGCTCCAGCAACGACCCTCAGGAGTCTCCGAAAAAAATGCATCCGTGAACCCGAAGGACGCGGCCCAGAATTGAACCCACAACCTTCGGCGCCCGAGTCGGACGACACACAAACACACACACACACACACACACACACACACACACACACACACACACACACACACACACATTAGCACGCACACGCACACACACTGGCACGCACACACCAGGAGATATTATTGGAAGTAAAGACACTGCTGATGTTCTTAACCAGTTCTGAGGCTCTAGGGATAGTGTGGCGCACAGTTTCATAATTCCCCGTGAGAACGAGTTGTGGATTCGAGATCAGCCGCTGGGGATTTGGAGGCAGACAGCGCTGCGATGATTTCGAGGATATGAGTCGTCTGCCGTTACAGTGGCACTAACAAACTAAGATTGCCTAGTAAATCATACATGCCTAAAACATACTGGGGTTATTGCAACTTTCTGTAAAAGAAAGGCTGCTAAGTAGTATTATCCATCAAACAAACAAAGCGATGATGTTCTCTAGGTCAGAACGTGAGACGTTGCTGTCTATTATTGAATCTATGACAGGGCACGAGAAAGGAAGGCCAAATAACATGTAACTGAAGTGTAACACTCACTAAATAAATAAGTATATTCTTGATAAATACAGCATCGGTCGCATAAGGAAAGGTCCCACAGGATTTAAAAGGCTCAAGCATCATAATACTGTACAAGAACCCGGGCGATCGGAATGACTGTAACAAATATAGGGGTATCTCATATCTGTGTATTGTTGGGAAAGTGATTGTCAGAACTGTTCTGCGCAGACTTCAAGTCCTGGGAGATCAAGTCTACCTTGAATTACAGTGTGGCCTTCGACTGAACCCATCTACCATAGATATGATATTCTCGCTGTGACAGCTGCAAGAAAATCATCGTTTCTGGTGAATTACAAATTGGTAACAGATCTCGGATTCGGTCTTTTCTACGGTACAAAGATATATGTTAGTAGGACATGATTGATACAGGCATTGTTACTGCGCCTTGGGAGCAGTGATTGCGTTGCATGGAGGGAATAGATCAGGAATGGAATAAACACAAAGGAGAAAATGATTGCAAATAGGTCACAAACTGATTGCAGATAGGTCTCAAACCATGTGATCACATGTATCCGTTGTGGACAAACATTTACCGCTCGAATTGTCTGATCAGTCACATTCACTACCTCCATGGCTTGTAGTTATTAAACTTGTTTTTTTGTTTAAAGCAAAATATAACAAACTATCGTCTGCCAAGGTGCCAGTATAGAATATATATATAAACAGGTTTGATTAAACGCCGTATTTCATTATTGTTTCTTTTCTTTAATACATATTGCAGTTACATAATTCATGTTTGTCCTCACTGGTGTTGGATTCACAATATTAGTAGTCACATGGACTCTCGTAGCCTGGTGGGTAGTCAATCTCCTGTTGCCTGCCGAAGACATAATTAAAGAGATGTAAGGAAGTTCTAAGTACAGGAGCCAGAATGACCTTAGGCATGTTGCGTGTATGGTGCTATACTGTAGGTTAATCATCTCATCTCATCTCATCTCATCTCATCTCATCTCATCTCATCTCATCTCATCATGTTCCTCTTGTACCTTGCGGTGTCGAGGTGAAGTATAAACATCGTGAGAGTGCCCGATTATGGGCGTCATATATCGATATTCCCATGGACTCTGCTATTCCCTCCTATATGTTAATATATCAATAATATATCCAAAGCTAATGTGGTTAATATCACGAAGCTCCTTTGTTTCCCAAATCATTTCCTGATGCACATTTTAGACTGGGTCGACAGTTTTAAAAAGTCCGTGTAGATGGAAATAAGACTCCAGGACCACCAGACTGGCAGAAAAGTGGGTCAAAGAGATGAGTGCATCTTTGCTTTAGTTTGAGTGATGAATAATTAAATGAACGAATCTAACTTTGCATTAGTTTTCTGATTTGATAATATATTTCGTTGCATTAGTTTTCGTTTAAAAAAAATAACTATGCATTAGTTTCATTATTTGATTAATGTATTGTATGAACAGATTTAACTTTTAATTAGTTTTCTTGTTTTATTGATGCATTATTTGAATACACATAACTTTGCTTTAGTTTTCTCTGTTAATTGATGAATTATTTGAACAAATCAAAAATTTTATTTATTTTAAAATGTTGCATATCCCTTTCAGGACATTACTGTCAACACCAGCATTTTTCATCTGCTGTTAATGTACTAGGCAAATGTTTACGTTCAGTAGTTTGCCATGGCTTTCTGAACCACCGGCTTACCTACCCCCGTAAGTTACCAACGCGGCGCGATCCGCTGCCGATTCTCGCAACTTTGTATTAGTTTTCCTTTTTTTTTTTATTGATGGATTATGTGAACAAATCTAAGTGTGTGTTAGTTTGCTCTTTTGACTTATGTGTTAAAATGAAAGTATTTTGATTCAAGATGGTGTGTAAGGAAAGCAAAGTTTGTTCTTTCCTGGGGATTGAGCCTGGGATACCGTTTTTATATTTAATCATCAACACGTGTCAGCAAGGGCGACCATGATTTACCATCTCATACCATAACCCCAGTCTCGGATCATGTCCGCCTTCTTTTCCAGATTGCGCCATATGACCAGGACATCCTGGAACCTCGTTTATGTCTGCTCGCTTTCTATACTATCAGGCATGGTCGACTCCGGGATTCTAATGTCGAAATCAGAACCCTACCATTGCGGGGTTTGAACAGCGGTCACTCTCTTAGTACCTAAAAGCACTAATCACTATGTCAGTGTTGCTTCTTGCTCCCCTCCATATAATATTCCCTTGTAGTGATTTCTCGCCATCAAATGGATTGTTGCAGGATGTTAAAGGCTAATGCAGACATAGAGTATCAACAAAGCTTTCACAAAGTTGAGTTGAGTTAAGTTAAGAACCGACATCACTGCACTCAGGACATTCCCATACGTGCTCAGTCCCCTCGTTCACCAGCCAGCGAAGAGTCATACTACTAATCGTTCCCACCGCTATCTGATTAAAAGTTCTCCTGGTCTTCCCTCTCAGTTTTGAGATTCTTCAAGAACCCCTGCCGATCCCCCTCAATCTCATTCTTTCCACATACGGGTTCTCAATCTGTTCCTCCGCCTTCTCCACATGGTCCCACAAGCGCGCTAAGTTTTCACTAAGATAAGCTGTATTACCTACATCTTCTTATTGCACGCCTGCATAGTGCTTATTGCGCTTCCCTGCTAAAGGGATAACTGTGGGCTCAAAACTAAGCAACAGCAGTATTCCAGGCTTATCCCCCAGCAAAAGCAGTATTTCGGTCTTAATGGGTCAACGAATGATATGACACGCCTCTATGATCGCTTGGGTAGTGACATTGGATACCTATCTTGCTCAGATAAAGATAAGAAGAATGGTGGTCAGAATTATCCTAGAAATTGTCCCTGAAGGAAATATGTACGAGGAAGGGAACTGGCAATCCCACTTAACACGACCTGACCTAGAATATATGAAAACCCAACATTTCACACCCCAGCAGACGTATCTTTCATGTGAAAGCTCTTACCTTTGTATGTTTTACACTGACTTCTGAGATCAGAGACGTTAACTCATGACCATGTACTTTTCCAGCTGGCGTAGGCGTTCATGTCTCTCCACAGACCTCGGTGCTCTGTACTCTCGATACACTCTACAGATGATTTCCCTCCATACCACTGCCCCAGCCCATCCGCCATCATTACACGTTGTGTTTTTGGCTTTACCATTTGTTGCTAAGATGTCGTCTGATGTCATCTGAAGATCATTACAGTCCCTTCACAACGACAATATCCTTTACAAGAGCCAATTACTTCGTTTTCTGACTCTGATCCGTTGAAATTCATGCATTCTTGGGAGGATAATGTGGTGATTTCCCCTGCTTTCACAACCACACGAGGATCTTTTACCTCTACATGTGACAACAATCTCGACCATCATGACAGGTGAGTGCCCTGCTGGAGTCAGCTACATTGCTGTCCACGTCATGACCCTGCTGGAGTCAGCTACATTGCTGTCCACGTCATGACCCTGTTCGAGTCAGCTACATTGCTGTCCACGTCATGACCCTGTTCTAGTCAGCTACATTGCTGTCCACGTCATGACCCTGTTCTAGTCAGCTACATTGCTGTCCACGTCATGACCCTGTTCTAGTCAGCTACATTGCTGTCCACGTCATGACCCTGTTCTAGTCAGCTACATTGCTGTCCACGTCATGACCCTGTTCGAGTCAGCTACATTGCTGTCCACGTCATGACCCTGTTCTAGTCAGCTACATTGCTGTCCACGTCATGACCCTGTTCTAGTCAGCTACATTGCTGTCCACGTCATGACCCTGCTGGAGTCAACTACATTGCTGTCCACGTCATGACCCTGTTCTAGTCAGCTACATTGCTGTCCACGTCATGACCCTGCTGGAGTCAGCTACATTGCTGTCCACGTCATGACCCTGTTCCAGTCAGCTACATTGCTGTCCACGTCATGACCCTGTTCTAGTCAGCTACATTGCTGTCCACGTCATGACACTGTTCTAGTCAGCTACATTGCTGTCCACGTCATGACCCTGTTCTAGTCAGCTACATTGCTGTCCACGTCATGACCCTGCTGGATTCAGCTACATTGCTGTCCACGTCATGACCCTGTTCTAGTCAGCTACATTGCTGTCCACGTCATGACCCTGTTCTAGTCAGCTACATTGCTGTCCACGTCATGACCCTGTTCTAGTCAACTACATTGCTGTCCACGTCATGACCATGTTCTAGTCAGCTACATTGCTGTCCACGTCATGACCCTGTTCTAGTCAGCTACATTGCTGTCCACGTCATGACCCTGTTCGAGTCAGCTACATTGCTGTCCACGTCATGACCCTGCTGGAGTCAGCTACATTGCTGTCCACGTCATGACCCTGTGGAGTCAGCTACATTGTTGTCCACGTCATGACCCTCTTCGAGTCAGCTACATTTCTGTCCACGTCATGACCTTGCTGGAGTCAGCTACATTGCTGTCCACGTCATGACCCTCTTCGCGTCAGCTACATTGCTGTCCACGTCATGACCATGTTCGAGTCAGCTACATTGCTGTCCAAGTCATGACCCTGTTCGAGTTAGCTACATTGCTGTCCAAGTCATGACCCTGTTCGAGTTAGCTACATTGCTGTCCAAGTCATGACCCTGTGGAGTCAGCTACATTGCTGTCCAAGTCATGACCGTGTTCGAGTTAGCTACATTGCTGTCCAAGTCATGACCCTGTGGAGTCAGCTACATTGCTGTCCACGTCATGACCCTCTTCGAGTCAGCTACATTGCTGTCCACGTCATGACCTTGCTGGAGTCAGCTACATTGCTGTCCACGTCATGACCCTCTTCGAGTCAGCTACATTGCTGTCCACGTCATGACCTTGTTCGAGTCAGCTACATTGCTGTCCAAGTCATGACCCTGCTCGAGTCAGCTACATTTCTGTCCACGTCATGACCTTGTTCGAGTCAGCTACATTGCTGTCCACGTCATGACCCTCTTTGAGTCAGCTACATTGCTGTCCAAGTCATGACCCTGTGGAGTCAGCTACATTGCTGTCCATTTATCCTGCTGCATACTCGGTCCGCAGAGCTATTGTTTTTGCCACACCATGGTGTCTGCCATCCTTAACCACGTTACACACGGAGGAGCAGTTGAGATGTTGCCTTCAGGAAGTTGTGATGTCATTATGACATTACTCAACCTCTCCAGGTGGACACATGCTAACTACTAATTTAAATGTTGCTACCTTTGGAAATAAGTCAGCAGACGGTTGTTTATAATATGCCCAAACTCCTGTAGGAGACATGAATCTCCTCCCTCTGGACACATTAATAAAGACTGTTGTCTATAACTTGTCTAAACTCCTGAGGAGACAGAAATCTCCTAGCTCTGGACATAAGGCCGTAAACTGTTGTCTATAACTTAAAACACTTCCTACTGATATGGTACTTCGGTTCCGAATATGGAGGAAAGTCTTTACACCAACCTCCTTCCGATGGAGGCAAGAAATTATCAGGGCTCAAACCTAACAATGCTTCCATCGGAGTTAAGAGTTAACGCTAAGTCATCTAGAAGTTTCACTAACCAATCAACCAAGCAACCAATCAATCAACCAAGCATCAATCCAACCATCCAGCCAATGACATCCAACCAGCCAACCAGTTAGTCGACCAAACTATTAATCAACAACCAGCCAAAATAGCTGCCAAGCACCTAAGGAAGCAGGCATCAAACCAAGCAGCCAACCAATTTACCATGCACCCATGCAAACCAATCGAGCAACCAACCAAGAACCCAACCAACCAAGCAACTATCAAACAATCAACCTCCGATATAATCCAACCAATCACCCAAGCAAATACCCGTACTTCAAACCAGACAAAGAAAATACAACAAATAATGAAACAATTAATCAACCAACCTACCCAGCTCATCAATAAACCAACAGTCCAAGCAATCACCCAATCAACCATGCGTACAATCAAACAACCTACTATCAAGGCAATCAGCCAGTCAATCAGCCAGCCAACCATCCAAACAACTAACAATCAATACAACATTTGTGGATAGCCACTGCGTGCACATAAAGACAACATACATACCCATTAGGTTCGTGGCGAAGAACATATGGGAGACTCGACTGATAGCGGTTCTTATTTGGAGGAAACACAATGGTCTCATAATCGCAGTTTAACGTGATAACCAAGAATGGGTGTTTCTGAAAGATGTTAAAGTTATAGATTTATGTGATAACCAAGTATGGGTGTTTCAGAAAGATGTTATAGTTATAGTTTAATGTGATAATCAACTATGGGTGTCTCTGAAAGATGTAATTATTATAGTTATCCACACAGTAATGTTATTGCATGATTAAAGTTTTCAAAGAAAGTTTCCTGCTATGATTCTGTAATGTGGAAGGGCCATCACATTTTGTAGGCCCGAATGCAAGAAGGAAAAGGTGGCCAGTCTTTCCCTCACTTAGGATGCGACGTGCCCAGACACAGAACAATCAAATAGATTATTGCATTATTATTAAAATATTCATTATATCGGGTGCTTGTAAAGTGTCACTAAACTTTGTATATTGAACAAATTTGAAAAATGAAGTACATGATGTCATCAAAAATTTGCTCCACTGT
Source organism: Cepaea nemoralis (assembly GCA_014155875.1). Classification (NCBI taxonomy): domain Eukaryota; kingdom Metazoa; phylum Mollusca; class Gastropoda; order Stylommatophora; family Helicidae; genus Cepaea; species Cepaea nemoralis. The sequence goes on along the minus strand of JACEFZ010012626.1, from coordinate 412,319 downwards.
CCATCGTGAAGCGATATGCAGCGAATGGCTGTCATCTGTTGGAGTAATTCTTTGCACTAAAAAGAGAATGGTTTTATCAACGGAAGAAAGAATTCTATTGAAATGTGTTCTACATACAAAGTGTAGTGAGACTTTACAAACACCCTGCACAAAGGGATGTCTACCGTGGCTGAGATGTTACGTCGTCCGGGTTACACTCAGAAAGGATCGGATGCGATTCATGCACAGTGCTGGACATTTTTCCAAGAATCGTCAGTTTCTTATAATATCACATGTCGCCCTAATTTCTTGTTAGTGAATTTGGAAAACTAACTTTTCGGATAAGGGCGGAAACAATGTGCAATTCGAAATAGAAAACATCGCTCTGTATGTGATTGGCTGTTCTTCGTGTGCGGGAAATCATCGTGTCTTGAGTGATTGGTTGTTCTGTATGTGTGAAAACGTCGTGTCTTGTGTGATTAGATGTTCTGTGTATGTGAAAACATCGTGTCTTGTGCGATTGGTTGTTCTTTGTGTGTGTGTGAAATCATCGTGTCTTGTGTGAATGGCTGTTCCTTCATTCATTCATTACGTGCCATGATGATAAGCGTGGGCGGTCATGTTCTGCCATCTCACTCCATCACCAGAGTCGTGGATCAGCTCCGTGTTTCTGTCTCGAGCATGTCACGTGGCCAAGCCATCCAGGTATTTAATTCTTGGTCTTCCTCTTGGTCTGTTCCCTTCGATCTTGCCAGTTGTCATCAAGTTCTCCAATTCATTTCTTCTCATAACATGCCCACAAAACTTTGACTGTCTACATCTAATATCTCTAATCCAGTGTTTCCCAACGTGGGGCCCACGCCCCACAGGGGGGAAATTCGATTGTTAAGGGGGGCAATTAAAAAATGGAAGAAATCGGCTGGATGTAACAAAACGGGCAGACTTGAGACTGAAGTTAACTAAATTGGAACCTGACATAAAATCAAGTTGCAGCAAGCACCAATCGCAAGGATCTCACTAAATTTAAATAATAAATAATTATTAACAATTAAAATAATATAGACAAATCTTTCATTAAAATTACTTTGTACTTGAATTTCAGTTCTCCGTTATATATTTTGAAAACTTACTGTGTTTGCTCAATAATTTCCTAGTGATTTCTTCCTAAAACCTATCATTCAAGTTTCTTTAGTGAACATTTCAATTTTTGAATATTAAAAATAATATGTACGTTAGGGGAGCGGGGGGGGGGGGGGGGGGGGGGGGGGGGGGGGGGGGGGGAAAAAGGGAAGGGGGGGGGAGGCATAAGAATTTTAGAAAGGCACAGGTGGGGCATATAAAAGAGATCTCCAAAACATTTTTGTGGATTTTAAAAGGCTTATGATAGCTTATGATATAGCAAGAAAAATGCCGTGAACAGAATCAACCACTGTTTATTGCCTTCATCGACCTCACAAAGGCATTTGATTTGGTCAGTCGTGAGGGTCTGTTCAAGGCACTAAAGAAGATTGGCTGCCCACCAACTCTTCTGTCCATTGTAAAATCGTTCCACACAGGCATGAAGGGTATAATCAAGTTTGATGGTGCAACTTCTGAAGAATTTGAAATCAAGAGTGGAGTTAAGCAAGGTTGTGTACTAGCTCCCACCCTCTTTGGAATATACTTTTCACTTCTACTGAAATATGCATTTCGTGATCAGGATGGTGGTATATACATTCACTCACGCTCAGATGGCGGCCTCTACAATGCTCAGTGATTGAAGGCTAAGACCAAAATTAGGAGGGTACTGATCAGAGAGTTGCTTTTTGCAGATGATGCTGCAGTTACGACCCACTCTGAGGAAGAATTGCAATGTCTACTATCTGCATTCTCCAATGCTTGTTCTGAATTTGGTTTAACAATTAGCAAAAAGAAGACACAGATTATGTCAAAAGGTGCACATGGGGTACCATCAATCTTTATTGACGACGCCGAACTAGAGATAGTAGACCATTTTACATATCTAGGATCAGTGGTAAATAGCAAATTATCCCTAGATCAGGAAATCAACATCCGGATTGGTAAGGCAGCAACAACAATGAACAGGTTAAGAAAAAGAGTCTGGGAGAACAGGAAGCTTACTGCCAAAACAAAAGTCCTTGTCTATCAAGCCTGTGTCCTTAGTACTCTTCTCTATGGCAGTGAAACCTGGACAACTTACTCACACCAAGAGAACAATTTAAACAGCTTTCATATGCGGTGTCTGCGAAGAATTCTTGGTATTAAGTGGCAAGACAAAATCACAAATACTGAAGTATTGGAAAGATCAGGTTGTGTGACAGTTTATTCCATGCTCAGTCTTCGTAGACTTAGATGGATAGGACATCTTAGGAGGATGGATGATGGTAGAATACCAAAGGAATCCTTTTTGGTGAATTACAGATGGGTAAGAGATCTCAGGGTCGGCCTCTACTACGATACAAATATGTGTGTAAGCGGGACATGATTGATACAGGCATTGATAATGCACATTGGGAGCAAGTCGCCGCTGAACGTGTTGCATGGAGGGCAAATATCAGAAATGGAATAAAGTCAAAGGAGAAAATTATTGCAGAAAAGTCACACACCAAGCGTTTGAGACGTAAGATGGTGCATGATGGTGGAAATGACCACGTGTTCACATGCACCCACTGTGAACGGACATTTACAGCGCAAATTGGCCTTATCAGTCGCACTCGCTACCGCCATAGTTAAAAGTTATTATGCCTTTTTAAAGCACAAACTATCGTCTGTCAAGACGGCAAGGTGCCAATGTAATGTAATGATAGTGTCCATAGGAATAGTCTATGGAATGCTATGCGGGAATTTGGAATACCAAGGAAGTTAATCAACATGACCAGACTATGCATGGAAGATACTTATAATATAGTAACATATAAAGGCAGGAAATCAGACCCTTTCCAAATAACATCTGGTTTGAAACAGGGTGATGCACTATCGCCGCTACTCTTCAATCTGGCTCTAGAGAAAGTTGTAAGGAGGGTAAAGGAGGATTGTGATATTGGAGGATCATCCAAGCTGCTTGGTTATGCAGATGATATAGATATTATAGGGGAAAATGAACAAAAGACATTGGAAATATTGACTCACTTAAAGGAAAAAGCCCAACAGATGGGGCTGGTTATCAACCAAGATAAGACAGAATATATGGTAATTTCAAGAGAAGGAATGGCTAAAAACTCTGGCCACATACAAATAGATAATATGACCATTAAAAGAACGGAAACATACAAATACCTGGGTACAATCTTCAACTGCTCCAACATCATAAGGGAAGAAATACAAACTAGAATCAATTCTGGAAATAAGATATACTATGCACTACAACATCTACTAAAATCAAAGGCGCTATCTCGTAACACCAAGATCACAATATACAAAACACTGATCAGACCAGTTGTGCTGTATGGCTCTGAAACCTGGAGTACAACGAAAGGAGACGAAGCCTTGCTACAAACCATTGAGAACAAAGTTTTAAGACGCATCTTTGGACCCATTAGGGATACACAAAGTGGAGAGTGGAAAAGAAGAAGTAACAAAGACATTTATGATCTGTTTAAGTCCCCGCTAATCACTGGTATCATGAAGGCTAATAGACTACAATGGCTGGGGCATATAGAAAGAATGGAAGATAATAGGGAAACAAAACTCGCTTACACCCAGGAAATAAATGACCGTAGACCCCGAGGTAGACCAAGAAGACGGTGGAGAGATAATTTATATACAGACCTACAAGCACTTGGAATCAACGACTGGCAAGAGAAGGTCAACCAGAGCGACGAATGGAGACGGATTATATCTGCAGCAAAGAACTTCAATGGCTCGGAACGCTGAAGAAGAAGAAGATAGGTGGGGCATAGCACAAAAAATGTTGGGAAACACTGCTATAATCAGTTTACGATCTTCATTTGCTTCTTGAAGGACTTATTCATTGGTTTTTCTATCTGTCCATGGTATTCTTTGCATTTTCCTCAGAAACCACATCTCCACAGCCATCAGATGTTTTTCAGCTTATCTGCTGATTGTCCACGCTTCACATCCATATAAAAGTACAGGTTCTATGTAGCACCTCAACACTTTTTTTCTCGTTGCAACTGATATCTTTTTATTGGTCAGTTGTTCGTTGTATGTGCGAAATCATCGTATGTTGTGTGATTGGTTGTTCTTCGTGAGTGTGAAATCATAGTGTCTTGTGTAATTGGCTGTATTTCGTGTGTGTGTGTGTGTGTGTGTGTGTGTGTGTGTGTGTGTGTGTGTGTGTGTGTGTGAAATCATCGTGTCTTGTGTCGCTTAAAGAAAAAGCGTCACAAGACACGATGATTTCACTCACACACACACACACACACACACTCTTTAAGCGACACAAGACACGATGATTTCACACACACACACACACACACACACACACACACACACACACACACACACACACACGAAATACAGCCAATTACACAAGACACCATGATTTCACAGTGATTTGCTGTTCTTCGTGTGTGTTTGAAATGACCATGCCATGTGTGATTAACTGCTGTATAAATTCATGGCGTCATGTGTCATTTATACTTTTTACATTTTGTCAGATTATGCAAAGAAATCTTACAGTGTATTTACTTTATAAACTGCATTGTATTTATTTTATAAACTGCCTGAATGTTTTGCCCCAGTGAAAATAATATACAAATGATTTTGTTGTTGTTACTGTAGTTGTTGTTTTAGTTCTTGATGTCGTTGTTGTGGTTGTTGTTACTGATGTTGTTGTCTTTATCGTTGCTAATCATGTGCTGCACTTATATTCCAGAAATAAAAGATTGCAAAACAAACAAACTTTACGCTCGCATGCTTTGAACCCTTGCGTAGTCCACACACACTACTTCTGGTAGCGGTGGACTGAAGTTTTCGTGTGAATTAGCTTTCCCTATTACCAGTGTCCCTCGCCATCTGGCGAACCCATTCCGACATCATAGGTACTTGTAATTAACGTCCTCAAGTCAAGGACGATAAGTCAACATTTTAGTCCAACTGTTCAGTGTAGGGGTTGAATACCTGACCTGGGCATCAGCACGATGGATGTTTAAGAACACGCGTTCTGATCCATTCTGCCATGCTGACCTCGTGAAAGTTGTAATGAGAAGAACAACAATAAACACGAAAATCGAGGATTATGAACTGAAATTTACGCCTTTGCCACATTTATTGAAAGACAGAAGATAAAGTGGTTTGCCTATCTCGTTAGAATGCAACACCATCAACTACTATCACTGGCCCTACATCAAAGATCATCTACGACGACAGCAAGAGGACGCCCAAGAAGAAAATGGATTGACGACATCAAAGACATTGTAAAATCACTACAGTCACACAGAATGACACTATCCAATGCCACCCATAGGGCACTGGACCGCCAATTATTCCTCCCCACAATGGTTGACGGCGAAAGTGGAAGATGATGATGATGATGAAGATGATGATGATGATGAGATACTGTAAGCACTGACCGATAGAAGCAACAAACAAATGTGTTCACACTTACCCCATTGTCGGCGTGTGTACACAATGGGTAGATACCGGTCAAGAAAGCTTTGCCCACAATCTCAAATGTGGACACACACTCGTCGTCGCTATAGAGTTGTTGGCATTTCACATTGGAAAGTGTGTCAAGATTGAAACTCCCGAACCTTTAACAGATAATGCAAATATCATTGAACAACTTGTTTACTATCGTTGTTTCTTGGTATGTTTTTATTAGACAGTTGTGTTTTCATGAAGGAAAAGTGGTGTTTTCATGAATGGATAGTGGTGTTTCCATGAACGGACAGTGGTGATTTCATGAACAGACAGTGTTTTTTTTTTCATGAACGGACAATGGCGCACAAATACAAATTATTTTCAATCTTGATCTAACTAGAGTAATCGTATGGCTCCAACTTCGGAGCAATGGGTCGCCTCTCATTTCTCCATTTCTGTGTCTGCCAAGAGAAAACACAATGCTCATCATTATCCTATGTGAACTCGTGCAGGAAAAAGCAGCTTCGACAAGACCAAATCATCACAGCGCCGTCAACAGGCTGTCCTTCACTAGAATATACAGTTTATATGTTGAGGAAGACAGCAGTCTGCACACGCATTAAAACATAAGGCAGCCGAGGGCGAGGAAGCATCTAGTCCGCCATTTTCTGAATCTCCCCTTCACAACACATTCACCGCGGACACAGAAAGCATTTCGAAAGAAATTCACAGCTTTCAGCGTCGCGCAAAGCAATCACCTCAGTAGTTGGGCAACGGAACCGGGTCCTACAAGTCCAAACATGTAGAAAATACACCCGCAAACCCTACCCGGAGACAATCAGCTATCCAAGGTAGTAAGACCTGCCTATTCATCATGTGGGCCAGGTTACAGACCTGCTTTAGATAACACACTTTGAAAATGTGCTAAAGAGACTATAGCATCCGTTGAACGCAGGCGTCGACTCTCGTTCGACAGTGCCCATGGCACTGTCAGTGTAGCCTCCAATTATTACCGTGTTGCCTCAAAATTTAGACCTACCCCTAAATAAGCCCTAGCACGATCTTTCAGGATGCTTTTTTTTGCGCTCGCTCGCTTTGAACTCAAGCGTAGTCCATACACACTATTTATAGCAGTGCTGGACTGAATTTTGCGCGTGGGTTAGCTTTCCCTATTAACAGTGTCCCTCGCTATCAGCGAACCCACTCCGACTTCAGAGGATGGATGCTTTTAATACAGGGTATTTTTAAAGTCTCACTACACTTTATATGTAGAATAATTTTGAAAAATTAAGTACATGACGCCATCAAATAATGTGCTAAATACTTTATTAAATTAGTTACAATAGTCACTGATATGGTCTAACGCTGTTTTGGGGAAGCGGCAAAATACCAGTTTAGTATTCATTATACCGGTCCCCCTGGCCAAGGCGTTAACGAGATTGTTCGTAATCCCGTATATCCACTTGGGGAAAACAGCAGTTGCGAGATTCGGCAGCGGATTGTAACTTACAGGTAACTTACACGGGTATGTAAGCCAGTCGTTCAGAAAGCAATGACAAACTACTGAACTTAAAACTTGCCTAGTACATCAACAGCAGCTGAAAAATATTGGTACTGACTGCAACTTCCTGTAAGGAATATGCAACATTAAAATAAAATCAATATACCTTATTCAACACGTTTCTAACTGTAATGCGATGAGGTGGTTGTTTATCAGGAGATCTTGCTATAAATCATTGTACAACCACCCGTGTGTATCGAACGCCATTTCGAAATACTTGTTCAACCAATAAAATGAATTCTTCCGTTGACAACACCATTCTGACTGGAGTGTAAAGAATGTCTCCAGCAGACGACAGCCATTCGCTGCACATTGCTTCACAATGGACTGTGGAGCATATTTTTGATGACGTCATGTAATTAAACTTTCAAAATTGTTCTACATTCAAAGTGTAGTGAGACTTTACAAACAGCCTGTATAAGTCCTACCCCTAACATAAGCCCTAGTTAAGATCGTCAGCTAGAATGAGAGACTTGTTGCCGAATGACCAGTCGGAGTACAGACGCCACTGGTGTGCACTTGAAAATGAACGGATGTGGTTCATAATTCAATACGTCACTCGTGTAAACTAAAGTTACCAATGCACCACCAGCAGGCTACGTGGACAAGAAATGCTAATGTAAGGAGTTTCATTGCATACGTTAGAGAATGAAGCCAATGGTTCTACAATAAATGGAGTCGAAAGAAATTCAGGCCGGAATTCGGGATTTTAAAGAGATATGACGGTGTTCCAGAAGAAGATGACATGAATGGTTTTGAATAAATATAGATATATCTACAATATATCTAGATTTTTGTTCCTGACAAAAAAAAAAAAAAAAAATATCGCCGAAATGTTTTTGAAGCGAAATTTATAATTTCAAATCCGGTCTTATTTTCGGAGAAACACGATGCACTAACACGCTCGCACTCGTACTAACACACATGATTGAAAAACCCCCCAGAAAGGTTGGTATAATTAACCTCTTTGTCTGGACCATAAAATTACTGTCGGGCTTAGCGAGCGGACAAATATATGGCCAGTCTTTCACTCTCGTAGAGAACGCTGGAATGGAACTATTCTTCGACGGAACTCTGGTTGTTGTTACCGTAAAGTCCAAACCGTAACATCAACTTCGGCTGATAAAGCTGCCGGCTAATATCTAAACTCTAGGACAGTGGTTCTCAACCCTTTTTTGGTCCATGCACTCCTTCACTATATGTTCAGAATGTCATCCCCCCTTTCGTACCCCCCCCCCCCCCCCTATAAATTCCCCCTTCCCTACACAGTACACATAAAAATGGAAGCTAAATTTAATAACACATACTAGAAACAAGTCTAGACGTCTACATAAAACATGATTTGCGGGTCTACTTACGTTATAAAACACTTCCGGTTTCAAGATGGCGACGGACGGTCGTGTTGTTTTGTGTTCGTTAACTTTTTCGCGTAAGGGATGGATTTATTCATCTCTTGCGTGTAATTGGTGTGCCAGGATGTAAAACCAGGAGTTTCTACTCAAGATCTGCGCGGGTGCTACGGAGTTCGTGCATCGAGCGAAGCCATCCTTGAGTGAATTTTCAGCAGCGTGTGTGGTTATCAGCAGTCTGTGTTTACGTTTTTTCAACATGGCGGAAGAACGTCTTCTTTCCGAGCGATCAACAGTCAACATAACGAAGCGGCGTGGTAGCCGCGCAGGGACAAAGAAGCAAGGTAAGCGCGGGGGTTTGAGACGTTTTAGACTCAAGTGTCACCGTCTAGGACTCAGGAACATCCGTATTCTATATTGGAACTGTGCCAGTGTAAAACAACGGGGCTCTATTTTAGAAACCCTAGTTTACAGGAACGACATTGTAGCACTCCAGGAGACGAGACTGGGCGATCAGCTACTCCGAATTGCCGGCTTCAAATGTTTCTACAACAGACGACATCTGGGAACGGCGATTCTCGTTCGCGACAGCATGGTGGTGTCAGAGCTAGACATGTCCAGTTGGGACAGTGACGATATACAAATACAGGCGTTGAGAGTTCATTCCAGTATACCATTCGTGTTGGTTAATGTTTATGCCCGCAATGCGAGTGTGGACGCCCAGAAGTGGCAGTGCTTAAGTGGCATATTAGGCCACGAGAGAAATGTTATTTTCTGTGGTGACTTCAACGCTAAAGGCAGATCATGGGGAAACACTTCCTCCAATACACAAGGGGAGGAGCTCGAGACTGCACTGGAAACCATCGACCTGGTTTGTATCAACAGTGGCTGTGTCACCAGGACAGCAAGCCGTCCAGGCGATGAGGACAGTGCTATTGATCTGGCGCTAGTTTCACCTTCACTCACTACAGTGTGTAGATGGGGTGTCCTAGGACACCATGGCAGCGACCACCACCCTTGCAGCATATTGGTGGAGAAAGGCAGAACCAGGCAGCACAAGCTAAAGGTAAAGACGTTCCAGTATGACAGTACAGGGCAAGATGTGGTGAGCAAAATAAGACGTGACAAGCGCAGAACGTTTCAGGGCAGGAGAAAAAGCTGGGAGCAGCCACCGTGGTGGAGTTTCGAGGTGGAGAAGGCTTGGGTGGATAAGCGTAGTGCTGTAAGGAGATGGCAAAATGCCAAGAAGAACAGAGCTGGTCATCCTAGTCCCTGCTTGCACTTAGAAAGAGAGATGCACACAAAAGTAAGCTATTTCAAAAAACTGGTCAAGGTGGTTAAAAGCGAAAAATGGGCAGAGGTGTGTCAAAGAGTAAGCACAGACAAGTCACTGAAATTGTTCTGGCGACTACATAAAAGCATGAGTGGGGTAGTCAAGAATAAGAGCATTTCTGACTTCCAAGGTGCTGACCTCATCTGGCAGAGGACTGATGAGGACAAGGGCAAAGCCCTCTTTGAACGCTACCTTGAGCAGAGCAACCAGACAGACATGGGAGGCCGGAATCTGGCCAAGGAGGTCACCTCAGACAGATGCAAGGCCCAGAACACTTCGGATGAAGACACAGTGACAGTGAAAGAAATCAAGGCTGTGCTTCGACGATCAAAAAACAGTGCTCCAGGTCCTGATGGCATAAGATACGACGACATAAATAGGTGTACCGACAATGAGCTAGAGAAACTAGCAGACATGTACAACAACAGTATAGGGAGTGCTAGCATCAAGGAGGAATGGTTACATAGCTATCTGATTCCCTTGCCGAAGCCTGACAAAGACCACAAAAAAATTCAGGGATATCGAATTATAACCATGCAGAATACAGTAGGCAAGCTGCTGGAGAAGGTAATTGCCAGGAAAATATCAAGCCAACTAGAGAGGCAAGGTGTTTTCCCACCTACCCTGGGTGGGTACCGTCCAAAAAGAGAAACCTGGACCAATGCAGCAGTCTTTGCCCATGATGTCTATGAAGGTTTCCACTCAGGCACTGAAACTGTTGCTGCAGCGATTGATCTTGAGGACGCATACAACAGAGTACCACTGGATTTTTTAATGTTTCAGCTTCTTGAACTAAACGTAAGTCCATTCCTCCTTAGTTGGATCGCTGCAGCCCTCTTCCAACGGAAAGTAGTTTTTAGATGTGGCAGTTGGACTTCGGAACCAACAACAATATATCCTGGCCTACCACAGGGATCACCATTATCTCCGGTACTGTTCAACGCCTACACAGTGAGAATCACCAGTGAGCAGATCACTGGACCTGGCAGGACATTGTCATATGCCGATGATGTTTTAGTGTATCGTCAGGGTAAGGATAGAGAGGAGGTTGCTGTGGAACTACAAACCGAACTCAATCGCATAAGTACTTGGTGTGATGAAGCTGGGGCAATGGTCAACCCAACAAAGGCAACAGTGACTTGGTTCTCGTTGAATAATCATATTGTCAACAATCCAACACCAACTGTAATGCTGTGTTCAGAGACGGTGGAAAGAACGCAGGCAATGAATTACCTGGGGATACGGTTTGATCGAAGCCTTGCTTATAATGTGCACATAGACCAGGTGATAACAAAGGCCAAGCGGGGCTTGGCAGCGATGCGGGTGATGGCGGCAGCAAACTGTGAGCAGCGCCATCTATGTCTTCTGTACGAGGGGCTGGTCATGTCTGTTTTGGAGTATGCAATGGCAATCCTGAATCTCAGCCATAAGCAGATAGAAAGGATGGAAAGGATACAGAATGAAGCTATGCGCATTATTCTTGGATGTACAAGAGATACAGCATGCAGGGCGATGCGCTACCTTCTTGATTTTCCAACCATTGAAGAGAGAATGCAAGTTTGCAGGGCACGCGCCTACCTCAGAATTAACGCAAACACACAGCATCCACTGCATAGTGAAATTAGGAAGGTGAAGGGCAGCAGGTTAAAAAGAGGACGGTCGTGGATGGGTCAAGCCGAAGACATTCTTCAACAGGTGTGTTCACTTGAGGACTTAGAACCTGGCGAGGAGTGGGTGCAAGTGCCAACAGACTTCTGCACATCCTTTTCAGTTTGCATCCAACTAGATAGAAAATGCAGACAAGAAAATCCGGCTGCTGTGGAGGCTGAAGTACAAGCGTTGATTTTCGAGAATTCGCTAGACAGTGACGCGGTCATCTACACAGATGGGTCGGTCGTCCGACATGTGAGAAGCTCATGGGCCTTTACAGCTCGGGCCGGAGGGAGAATTGTGAAGGAGGACTCTGGTGCTTTCACTGAAACCACAAGTAGCCTGACCATGGAAGTCATGGCAGTAAGTAAAGCAATAACATGGCTCGAGACACAGACATTCACTAGGGCTTGTTTCCTTAGCGACTCAATGAACATGATCAAGAGGATAGAGGAGGGGTCGATCCGAAGAGAATGGTTGCTGCCTCTGGAGCGGTCTCGGCTGGCAAAGATTAGTTTCATCTTCGTGCCAGGTCATGCGGGAGTACAAGGAAATGAGCGGGCTGACAAGCTCGCAGGTGAGGCTACTGTGGAGGGCGGACGCGCCATGGACCAGGCTGACATTCTGAATGCTCTACGAGAAGTGAGACTTTTGCAAGAACCAAGTGATGACTGTGAATCTACAACAATGGCCAGACTGCGAGAGCAGCAAATTAAAAGAGGGGTGGCCAAACAAGAACACTACGCAGGAAGCCAAAGAAGATTGATAAACCAACACAGAACTGGCGTCGTTAGCCGCTACACGCTGCGGGATTTGCTGAGGAGGGGATCCGAGCACTTATGGACTGAATGGTCCGATGTGCAACGAGGATGATCTGTCGACTAACTAACTAACTAACTATAA